>VZSV01000045.1:3306720-3342933 GCA_013398735.1 Nothocercus julius
TTATATATAATATTATGACAAATAGTGGTACAGCTATGCTGATTAAAACAATCATATCCAATAAAATTGTTTATGTCAGTCCTGGTAACTCAGCATAGATAAGTGCTTAAGGGACAGAAAATTTTGCAAAAGCTTTGTTAAAATCATGAATCTACAGACTCTATTTATTTTTAATGAAATATGGATAAGTGTCATTTGACCCAGGTCCACTTGTTCTAGGTTTTGATCAGCTGTGGAAGACAAGGAAGTAATGACTTTTTTGTTAATGTTTTATCTTCACCAAGTACTGTTTCAGTAACTACATACGCCTTACCTTGTTTCTAAATTCTAGCTCGAGGAAAACAGTATTTTGTCTTCTTTATCGCTTGTTTCTAATGCTTGAAGACTTGTATTTTAAAACCGTATACGTGCAGAGCCTCATTATCACTTCTAGCCCTTTAAAGTTTCCCCAAGAAATCAGAAATGAACTTTTAAAATAATTTTTCTCCTTTTATACACAGTAATTTCTCATGTGTTAAGATCAGCTCTTCCCTACAGCTATAAGCTAATCGGCATGCAGGGTTCTGATTATGAAATACAAGCAATTTGAGGAAAATCTTAATGTAATTTACATTAGTAATTCTAGTTACTGGCTAGAGATTCTGAGACGGTCCTTTAAAAAAACACCTCACTACTTTTTCTGCTGTGCAGTTATACTCTTATTCATTTTATGGAGTATGCAACAAGGACACAAATTGCAGAGAGTTTAAAAGCTTGAAGGAATAAAGTAGAAGAGAAACCTGTGGATCGCTGAACAACTTTTTTTTTTGTCTCAAGTGAAAAACATGGACAAGGTCAACATCAACTAACCATATTCTTAAGATATACCTAGGGACAGGTTAACCCTGGGAGCAATAAGTCCTTGGTAAGTTCCAGCATTCACAGGATGGTACATTTAGAGCTAGATGATAATTCAGGATCTCAGCTAATATTTCATATTCTTAGCTTAAGTATGGAAAGTGCTTACTGTATAATAATAATAAAAAAAGACTACAGCTTTATATCCCTTGATGTGTTCTGCCTGCCGGATTTCAGTTGCTACGAATCTTTTGCTGCAGTGGCATCCCTGCTTCGAATAAGACTGATTAAAATGAAATTACTCAGTCTCCTGACCCATGGCAAATTTCATGAGCTGCAATTTGTCTAGTAGTTCAGCTGTGAGTACAATCTGATTGGCTATAATTTAGGTTTATAGTCCCCTCCCCCTCCCTTTTTTTTTTTTTCAACACAGTAGACTCCAGTGATCCTGAAATAAAAAATTAGTAGAAGGAAAGAAAGAAAAAAAATCACAACAGTAGTACTTTTTGCTGAAAGAAATGCATGATATGCCAGACTACTTAAGCAAAATATTCAGCAAACTTCAAAGTTTAACTTAAATTACACTGATGATGCCTTCAAGAAAATAAAATGCACCTATAAATCTGGTAGTTTCAATCTAGACTTCCTCTCTCACACTAGTGCCTACTTTAATAACAAAATGAAATCATAATATTTTTTTTCCTCCCAATGTCCTTAATAAGAACTTTCTAAATCTGAAGGGTGCAGAAAAATACATAACAAAATTTACTCCTTGAAGCAAAGGATTTAATAAGGTTAGGGTTTCACCCACAGAATATTAGCACATGAAAAGCCCTTTTTAAGGCAGCTCTGCTTTACCCAGACTTTGAGCTAAAAGTTTTTCTTTCTAGAAAAATTTCTTAATCCTCCTACTCACAAGTCTGTCTTCTGGAAGCTGTGCCCACTGAGGCTTTTGACTTCATGCCTTCCCCCACTTAGTTCTTATGCTTATTAAGAAGTGTAAATGACTTCTTTATGTGTGCCTTAGACTTCTGCTTTGTTGCTTCGAGGGGAAAAAGCAAGATGAATATGTGACTAACTCACTTGTGTCCCAGAAGCTGTCTTTTCAGAAAGCAGACCAAGACACAGAGCTTATGTATTTGCCACATTTGTTTGCTACGTTTCTGTGCAGATTTGAAAGTTATCTGTCCTGCACAAAACTATCTTTGTACTACATGAAACTCCAGGTTTTATCTGTTCTGAGAAAAGCTTCATTGTCCGTCTTAGGTCAATCTCCTGATAATGCAAAGCTTAAAAAGTGAAGAAGATCATCTTTTCATTCATTTAACCCCAGAACACCCATAAATCCATTGGCCCTGATAGGATGCACCCAAAAGTGCTGATGGAGCTGGTGGACATGGTGGACATCATTGCTAGGCTACTCCCAAACATCTTTGAATGGTCATGGAACAGTGCCAGAGGACTGGAAGAGAGACAGTGTCATCCCAGTCAATGTGCAAGTACATGAATGTATAAGTATCTGAAAAGAGGGTGCCAAGAGGATGGGGCCAGACTCATTTCAGTCGTGCCCGGCAACGGGACAAGCAATGAGCACAAACTGAAACAAAGAAAATTCTATCTGAATATGAAGGAAAACTTAACTAAGGGTGGCAGAAATTCCAAGAAATAGAGGAATGATGGATAGCACTGTGTATTAGTCTCTCTGCTATATTTTTATACTTATACTTTGTATTTATATTTATATTCAGTAGAAACTGAAAGTCTTTCTAGGTTTACTGCAACCTAGAGTGTTTCATTACTAAAGCCACCTCAGTGCATCAAGTAGCCTCCTGGCTCTATATGAACTCAAAAAATGTCATTATTACAGGGTATCTGTGGCCATCAAACTCATTTTTCCTAATCCGAAGAAGATAAAGATCAGCTACTCAAATTGCCTGAATTGCTTAATGAGCTCTTCTGCACACTCCCCTCCACAGCCGGGCGCAAGCAGCCTGTCACCTGATACTGCTGCTACCACTGATGCAGTATTAGGAGTCACCGCTGGCAATAGTTTCAGTACAGAGATTCATCCAGAGTGCAGAGCTTCAATCGTTGGATGCTCCCTTGCTGTGTGACTCCAGTTGAAACACGATAAACTAGCAGAACATCTTTTCTGCTTTCCAGCCTAGAAGTGGGAGTCCACATCCCTGGGACACCAACACTCAACTGTGACTATGCAGTTCAGGACTCACAAACTAGTGCTGTTTCCAGGGCAGTTCTCCAATTTTCAGTTCTTTTTCCAGATGCTTTTGACCTCGTCTGGGAGGATCAATCTCATACACCTAATTTTTAGACATCTATATGGTTATACATGCTATAACATGATACATGATATAGCACCTATTTAAGGTACAAGTCATCTGAGGTGTTTTAGATGGGTATTTCTCTTTCAGAAGTCTGAGTTTTCATGTAGACTGCAAAAGTATCCTAGAGTGACCAAGTCAGATGTAGGCATTTATTCAGATGAATCCCATCCTACTACTCCCCGAGACTGAGACATTCAGCTTTTGCTAATGCTGCCTGTCCATTTAGTCTTAGTCATACGTCAAGTAAAACACTCTGATACTGTGCACTACTTTGATGGATAAGGAAAAGGATGTGTCTGTTCTTCAGAAAAGTTCTTACTAGTTTCACTCCACCATGCCCAAGTTGTATTTAAAGCAGTCATTCTTCCATAAGATTCTGATGCCTTGCAGGCATTTGGATAACTTAGAGAGGTATCAGTGGCTGCATCTATGAAAACAGGTCTACCAGGAACTGAACTATAACACAGCGCTGTTTTAACTCTGCAAATTGTAGAGGTGAAGAAAGATTTTAGTCTGGAGGAAAACCCACAGGAAAAAAAAAACTGAACTGTTCAGCTTAATGTTTAAGTGTCATTTTGTATGATTAACAGGCAATAAAATAACAGCTGAATAAAACAGATGATGAAAAAGTGCTCAAACAATAAAAAAGGACAATTATTACAAGTGAAAATATCCAAGAACCATACCTCATAAACCTCTGCATAAAATGTTGTATTTAGCTGTTTTCAATATTTGAACTTTTATATTTCTAGGAGGTTATAAACATTCATATTTCAAAACCAGTTAACTATTGGAACTTGTAGAAATATCAAGAAATTCATGCAAGTGTTTAGCTTTTTAATACACAAAATATGATTTATTTGTAAAGGTAGAATTGTAAATATAGCAAGAACAAACAAAGACATATATTTTCCAAAGGGAAATATGTTAAACTTCTGCTTTTTAATAGTAAATACAATCTTGGTCAAACTACTAGGGACAGAAGAGCTGTCTTTTAGAGTCAAAAACATGTGTTACTCCAACTTTACAAGACCGTATGATCTATTGATCAAGCATTGTCTTCTTAGAAATAACTAACAGGCTTTCCAGGGGATAATTCTGGTATTAAGGAGCTCTGAGCTCTTAAATTCTTTTTTTATAAACCTGCTTTAAGCTACAATGGAAAAAGGAAAGCTCACTAATTTTGATCTCTGAAACTATGAAGAGAACTCTGGTTGTCTATTTGCACTTTCTGCCAAAGAAACCAGATGAAATAAAATTATTCTAAAATGTTGCTATGTTGTTGAACATTATTGAGAATAACAAAAGCAGGAAACGACCTAAACCACTATGAAGAAGCTAACACTGGCTTGTGATTCAAGACAAAATTCAGTTATGTACAATGCAAATCCATTCTTAAGAGTTTCAGTGACTGATCTGGAATTTTTCTGCCCAATGTACTGAGATTCATGCAAATGTTCTTGAAACACTGAGATGTGGGTGAAAGCACATGCAAGGAGTTTGAGGACCCAGCCCTGACTTCTGAGTCCTGTTGATACTGTATATATATCCTGTGTGATATGTGTATATGTATATATACACACACACATATATATAGTGCATATTTATATGCATACATAACCTTGTAAAATGTCACTGTGGTGGTTAGAAAAGAAATCTGTGGCAGAGTGAAGCAAGAAATTTATGCATTACCATCTGATTGCTTTTAATGCAGAATTTTGTTAACTTATTCACAAAAATCTTCTAAAATGTTTCCTATGTACAAATAGGTACAAAAGAAGCAGGAAAATTCCAGGCTGAAAGAGACCGTTAGTGGCACTAGGGAGAACATGACTGACCTTTCCCAAAGTTCTCCATTGAGACATTTCTAAAATTCAGCCAAACTAGTAATTCCAGAACCATGTAGAAAATACTAATGACTCCCTGTGGTCTATCTGCTTGTTTGAGATTAGGAAATCAACGTATTTGAATGTAAGGGGCATTCCTTCGCCGTGCTGCTCCCTTCCGTGGCAAGACAAGCAGGCAGTTCTGCAGAGCTGCTGCCCGAGTGTCCCCATTAGGTGATGTACTGACCCAGACAAGTCCTGGGACCACAATGAGTGCGCTTTCAAAGACCTAGGACAAAAGAATCACAGATTTATTGATGTCTGTGATCCACACAAACATCAGCTTCCTCACTCAGCCAAAGGTCAGTGGAAATCTCTCAGACCTCATAAAAGAAGTTCTACAGGCTAATTTACCCCCTTCCCGAGCAAGTAAGTTTCCCTTCTCTCCCAGCCCGTATGCCAGCGGGGAAGAAAAAAAGTTTTGAAGATAAAAGCCTTTGTGCAGCAAGTGAAGAGGAAAGACGAGAAATGCCTGGTGAAAAGCAATATATATCAACTATACATAAAAAAAATCTTCACCCTAGAACATTTTCTGTTTTTCAATTAAAAGAATTGCAAATAAAGTTTCTCCAAATCAAAGTCAAATCAGAATATCCACAGTAATTCACCATTCTTCAAATCAAGCACTGTATGTCTAAAAGTAAAGCAATTTTTTACTGATCCCTATATTTTTGTCAGTAAAAGTGATTTCTTTTTATTAGGCCATTTTTCAAATTCCAGTCAAGCATTGTGCTTTAGTGGAAAATAAAAGACAAACAACAACCATTTTTTTTCTAGAATTAATTTTGTCAATACCGTCTGTTCTTTTATTATGCAATATAAGAACAATTAAGCCATTTTTAAAAAGAAAGTAACTTTGAAGATAACAGTCCTCAGTTATTGTTTTGTTTTGTTTTGTTTTGTTTCTTTAAAAAAGGCCTAATAAGGAAATACAATTTTATTACATTTGTTATTGATGCTATAAAACTGTACTTTAATGGCTCGGAAATACAATGTAATTGATCATGTTTTGGAAATGCATTAATATGAGTTACTGTATATCTCATATGTAATTTGAAATTATGTAAAGACATAAAACTGTCCCGTTGCATGGTGTAAATCTATGAATTACTGTTTTGTTACATTAAATTAAACATGTGTATGATCAAATAGGGATGAAAAAAAGGATTTTTGACTCAATGTCTTAAGCAGCTGCAAAAGCTTTGCTGTGAACTAAACTTGACTAAGTTGGTAATATTGTATGGTAGCACCTGAACCTTCACTGATGTGATATACTGGATTGCAACTATTGACCTTTATTCCTGTAAGCCTTGACAGGA
This sequence comes from Nothocercus julius, assembly GCA_013398735.1. Taxonomy (NCBI): domain Eukaryota; kingdom Metazoa; phylum Chordata; class Aves; order Tinamiformes; family Tinamidae; genus Nothocercus; species Nothocercus julius. The sequence continues at coordinate 3,313,108 of VZSV01000045.1, forward strand.
CTTAAGGAAAAAACAATAAAAGAAAGGAAGGAAGAGAAAAAAAAAATGTCTATAAAAATGGTCCTTTAGTAGTAAAAAATAAAGGACTTTGCTGAGGACAAAATAATCAAGTGAGAGAGAAGTTTAATGACCCCTTAAAAGGAAGTGCTCTTTTCAGGAGAGAAACTGACTTTTGTTTCATTGTCTTCCTCATAAATAAGGGGAACAGATAACAATGGAAAGATACAGATCGGGTGCAATAACTAGGTGAGTTGTTAAAATATGAGACAGTGATATAGATGAACAATATCCAGAATCATAATACAGGAGAAAATTTACAAATAAAATATCTTTTATTGAAAAAATATAATTAAATAAGACTTAAAATAAATAGAAATATTCATTCTAACACTGTTTTCTTTTTTTATTATTATTATTATTATTGCTTGGTATATTTTCATGATGACTTCTGAATATTATAATTTCCAGAGTTTGTTTATTTATTTTCCCTACTTTTTCTTGCATTCTCACTTTCTCTCCTCACAAAAGCTTTTCAGTAGTAAAAAGAAGAAAAAGCAAACAGAAAAGATGGAAAAGTAAAAAAAAAATCGCCCTGTTCACAGGAATTTTTCAATCAGCTAACGTCCTTTTAAGAAACCTGAGAAATGAAAGGTCTTTGAGTCTTTCAGTACAAAGTTTTTATTAATTTTTTAATTAATGTAATTATTACCCCAGGGCTTACTGCCATCAGCTGGTAATTAACAGTTTCAGGACTGGCTCTTATTTTATACCAGGTCTTTCATATGAGCATTAAGAAAACAAGAGTGCTAAAGCACACGTGGCAGACTGCTAAGTTACTTTGTTTCTCTGTGATTAATGTCAGAAATTCTAATGTCTGTTTTTAATACATTAAATGACAATTTTCTTATTAGTAAGAGCTTAACATTTTCAGAAGATATTTAATAAAAAAAATGCACATTACTAAAGGTGTGTGTGTGGGGGGGAAGTGCTCTATCAACAGATTAAGAGGTTAAAATAAATAGTCATGAGCAAGAAATCTGGTTAAAATAGGAGTTGCAGACAAAACTTTTGAAACAGATGGAGAATTTGGGAGTTGCTCATAAATGATCCAGTCATGGGGGACAGGACCAAAGAGGAAGAAGGAGGAAGATTTTTAATTGTTTGTAGCAGTCTCCTGTGCAGATCTGGCAAAGGCTCCACTGCCATTTTTGCTATCATTTTCTATTTGCTTCTGAAATTTATTGTGCTCCCTTTTTTTTTTTTTCAGTATTTTTGTTCATGGAATTTTTTTTAAAATTCAAGGTGAACTTTGTCTACTGGAGATGGGAAAGGAAGAAGCTGTGGGTAGTGTCTTCTTGGCTTTGTTCTCTCCTCTCATCTGCTTTGAGTGCCTCCATTGATGCTATTGCTGATGTTATGTGGTTGCTTTGACTAAATATGTCCTCATGTTCGTTCATGTAGAGCACCAAAACTCAGCCATTCCAACTCAGCCTATTAGCAGTGTGCACAAAATTTCCCAGCCACAGCAATGCTCTTCACCCCCTATCACATGTTATTCACCAGGAGTGACCCATAGGACCTCACTTCAGCAGCTACTGTGGAGAATGAAAGACTTGCTAAGGTGGCCTCAAATCCTATTTCAGCAAGCAAATGAAATTTGTCATTTTGGGATTTTTGTATTGGAGAGAGAAAGACAGATGATTACCTTCCTGTTCATCTCCTGATATGCAGCACAGTTTCATCCTAACTTCTCTCCATTTACCTTTTTTGCATGCTATGAGACAGGAATAACTGTTTCAGAGACAGATTAACAGCAATATAGGGCCAATATTGGGGGGAAAATAAACTCACAAAACAAACAAACAAAAACATAGAGATGGAAGCAGGGCCTTATTTCTACTTTACAAAGCAATTCTGTAAATCTTAATCCTTGCTCCCATGCTCTCCATGTTTTGGGACTAGAATCACAGCTCCTCCCTCCTCTCTTTCTCCCTTGTGGCATCCTGCATAAAGCCAGTGGTTGAAGGTGTTGTTTGGTGCATTTATTCCCAAAGCAAGCCTGTTCCCATCCTTACCAACTCCGATACAATTATTGGCCCATGCTATTTGTACTGCTTGGATGTGAAAAACTCCTTAAGTTAAATTCTGAATGAAGCCTGGTCTTTTGGGTTGGCTCCATGCAACCAAATGATCAATACTTTCTCCCTTGCAGTTCCTTTTTTTTTTATCAGAGTGTGCAGCTTCCCACTAAGGTTCATAACCTTGGCGGTCATCTTTCATCCTGAACTGTCTTTGATTATAATTTTACATCACACAAATCTCATTCTATCATCTCCAAAACATAGCAAGGCTGTGACCAAAGCTGTCTCAGGATGATGCCAAGTCAATAATTCATACCTTTATTACATCTCTGCTGGGTAGCTGTAATTCAGCCTACTTGTTGCAATTGTAGTACGCCAGCACCTGTAGATTGGTGTGCCTGAAGCAGTACAGCGTTTGCTCCATGCCTTTTATCTGTGGGCCTAATACACCTGCAATATTCAGGAAATCTCTACCATTCCTTTGCAGAGACAAAGAGTTTACGCCACTTACGATTTCAAATTATTCCTTATTAAATACTAGAATTGAAAGGTAATTCTTTTAGACCATTAGTTGTGTGCAGGATTTTGTTCCTTCTTCTGTCTCTTCTTATCTCTATTCCTTCTTCTATCCATTGGCATCACATAGAAGATTTGTCTAGGATCTATTTATCTATTTATTTTGTTTTTGTTTGTTTTCTGGGCCAGTTGCCCGCACCAAAAGCAGCTGTAGGACAACTTTTCCTAGAGATACAAAACTAGCCATAGACTTCTAAAAAAAAAAAAAAAAAGAACTGTAAACAAAAATAGAGATTAGACATAGGAAGCAAAACTGCTGCTGGCCCCCAACTTGTGCTGTTACATTATTCCTCCCTAGACAGAGGGGAATTCCATTTTTGGGGGTCTTTTGGGGAACTCCATGAGGTTTCTGTCAGTTCGTTTCTCCTGCCTTTGGAGGTCTCACTGAACAGAAGTGCTACCTGCCCATGTATTAAATCTCTCCAATCTGATGCCAATAATGGAACTTGCTGATACTGCACTCAGCATCATCATCCCACAGGACATAGGGATAAGGATGTTCCACACAGTTACTGTAACTGTGAATGCAAACCAACCTGTAGTAAACACTTTTCAGGAAATAAAATCAAACAAACATGGAAATCATGTACCTCTGTGATGCCTTTAAGTGGAATGATTCCTTTTTGGCACACTATTCTCTCTGTATCTCCGTGTTGTGAAGCAGTACACAGTGCTGAAGCTTCATGATCCACTACTAATACATCTGCTCTCATACACTGACATAGCTGCTCTCCATGGAAATGTCACCCAGTCACATCTTGGGATGGCATTAAACAGAATGTAGGCTGGAATTAAAATAAGTTAATTTTGCTTTAAGTTCAATTTAGGTTTGTTATTTTTATGCATTAGACAACCTTTACCTAATACTATCAATTTGTCATCAGTCTCACATAATTTATTTCATTCCCTAGATCTGCATGTCTCAGATTTGTATGATTTTATAACAATAAAATCTAATTTCTTTGTTTGCACAAACTTGTAGACATTAGCATTACAAGAAGAAGCTGGAAGAATGTGCACCTAAAATGCATGTTCATGCAATAGCATCAAACAAAACAAAACAACAACAACAAAAACACATTTCTATTGTAGGAAAATATTAATTTTTAACATTTTTATGCATTTTAGTGTATGCATTTGGAGTTGATGACCTTGCCCATTTATAAACGTACATGACAACCATCGTTTCCTCCAAGTATGAAATCAGTGCTCCCATTGTTAACATAAGGAAAAGGAGTAGGCTGCCAAAGACAACCCATGACAAAGTCCAGGCCTACACAAGTTTGTCTTTGCTCTAGATGCAGGTACTACACTGACCTTTCTGTGCTAGCCAGAATAATATATCAGAGGAACCCAGGCTCCCTGTGTATGCACCCACTGTATATCATCATCACACAGTTTATATTTTAGAGCATATTTATCACAACTGAGTCAAACAGGGCAAAATTCCCAACCAATCTATAATTTACAATCCAACATTTGGGACCCTGGCAACACAGTAATTATTTGGCTTCTGTTTATGTGTGTATGCATGTGTGATTATTATTTTATTTATTTATGTGAAATGTGTGAATATGAGTTTTATTTTAGAGGCTTATGATATAAAAACTCTGTGTGTGATTTATTAAAAACAAATGATGTAGCAGAAAGAAGATTATATTCCCTCGTAATAGTACAGGGTACTTGCCAGCTCCTGGAAAAACGGAATGCTAACTAGTACCTTTGCAAGAACTGCTAGTTGAAACGCTGTTTAATTTAAACTGCCTTTGCTTTTTGGACTATCTGGGGAGCCTATTTTCCTTCCTTTTTTGTTTTATTTTTGTCTACCTTCTGGATGTTGTTTTCATGCTTGCTCTCCATAGGCTCATCCTCTGAACTTTTTTATCAATATATTCTGCTGAGAACGCAGACAGCCTTTTCCCCCCGATGAGACAAGTTGGCTCATCATGGCAAAGGTTTTATAATTGCTACTTTCTAAATAAATGCCCCCGACCACTGGAAATGGAGGAGGGTATCCTGGAGGATGTTCAGCACTAGGGCTGAACCCCTGAATGGAAGGGGCAGGAGATGCAACCAGCCTTCAGTGTAACAGCTTGGGGCCCCCTGGGGACTCCGACATGTTCCAACATCCCAATCCTTCCACTCACAGGAGGAGCAGGCTGTGCTGAGAAACCCCCAATAAGCATACGGTGAAATTGTGTCAGTGAGTCAGCAAGGGTCTTTCAAGAGTTACTTTCTGCTCCAAAACTTGCCTGTATCCCGAGAATGCTCTGATCTGACAACACTGGGGGAAATGGGTCACTGTGGGGTGCCACAGCCATCATGGAATTTCAGTCTGTTTTGAATCTGAACAAATAGCAAGCCTTAGGTTTTCTTTTGACTCGGTCACATCTTAAGGTCACATCATGCAATAATTAGCATTATAAAGGCATGAATCTCACAGGTTTCAGTGGGATTTTTCTCAGAGAAAAGCTCTCACACTCCCACTGTCAGAAGCAGCGCTACCCACTCTTTTAAAGGACCTCAAGACAAAGCATGAAGGGTTTAAGAAGGACCCTAGATATTGTAAGTCCCAGTACTAAAATGCCTAGAAATGAGGCACCTGACTCTAGCAGCAGAAATGACAAAGGTGAGGCAGGTTTCTATTCTCCTCAGATTGAGTGAGGAGATTTTTGTCCTCGATATTTTGCACACAAGCACCAGTACTCTAAGAGTAGAGACACTTCTGCCAGACAGGAATACCAGGTGCAAAAGAGAGAGCCATCACTGAAATCCTTTCCCTTCCTTGAGCTAAGGTGCTTACCTTCAGCCTCAAATTTGCCATTCATATGAGATGAGAGGCTGAACTGCCTTACTTTGATCTACACACCTATCTTTTATATATATATATATTATGTATATAGCAGAGGATTGACTTTTCATTTTTTAATGGTAGAAGTTGTTGGAAGACCTCTTCTTCAAGTCCTTCTTCATCCTGCAGGTGGGATTCCAGACTGCCTCTTCTATTCCCCAGGATTCTGCTTTGAATACCGGGCTAGAGACTTGCAGATATGAAGAAAGGGAAGAAAGACTTCTCCAATCTTTTAAATAAAAATTCAAAACCAGCTCACTGAGTGGACAATGTTACTAGGGTGACAAAGCTATTTTAGGGTAAAGATGAATAAAAACAAGGAAAAAATGGAAAAAAAATAGAGTGAAATGAAAAAAATGAATGTGAGAGTGATATGGATTAGTAGCTAAAAGATTAAGAAACTCAAGAGAAAGGCAGTAAAGGCAGTAAATTCTTCTAGTATGTACAATCCTGATCAATCTAATGAGAGACAATCCATATGACTGAAATGGCTTATATCCATTAGCTGAGAACGTCTCATTGTGCCAGACGCAAAACTGCTACCCTATCTATGCTAACAGCTTGTGCAATTAGCTTGAATAAGTTCCCTGCACCAAAGAATAAAATGAAAATTTAAAAGGAAGAACTAAAATGTATTTTCAGTATAACTTTCTTTTGCTTCTCCTTCCATATTTATTAAAAAGGTTAAAATCACTCTTTCTTTCTGTGTACGTGAAATACAGACTCTTATTTTTTCTGAAATGCTTGAGTGGAAGTAGCAAGAAAAAAGATCATTGCTGTTACTGCTATTATTATTATTTTTATTATTATTATCATAATAGTCACTATCGGTATTGAACATACAGCAGAAAGATGGTGGCTAAGCATTTTGCTAGCCGTGCTAAACAGTATGCTGAATAAACAGAAAAAAATAAGCCTCATTGTAAATTTAATATGATGCTTTTACTTGGAATTCTGGTGGAGAGTTCTTCCAGAACTCATTTTGTAAAGGGTTCACTAACAAACACTCCGTATTGCTTACACGTGCACAGCACAGTAACATGCTGGGGATGCCTTTAATATCAATAGATTATTTCCCTACTTGCTTTTGCAGATCAGATTTACCCTGAAAGAAAGGCCAGCGGTCATCTTCAGAAAGGGACCTGACACTAGCATAAGCTAAGCTGGAAGTCCTGCCGGCTACAGAACTAAGCCTTTGAGTTCATGGATTCATGTATATATCATCAAAGGTTCATCTTCTTTCAATGATTCTCAGATCTAATGTGCCAGTTTCAAAATATATTAAAAATGTATTTCTTTAGTTTATTGATTTAAAATATATCTACATTTTGATCCCTTATCAACTTTGCAAAGTCACCTTAAGGTCTTGAATTATTAATAGGTTGTCTTGGCCTGTTGCTTTCTATCATCTTTGATCAAAATATTTTGAGGAAGCTGTTTGTCCAAATACGTTTATCTTGAATTCCCAGGATTATATCACATCTGCAAGGTAGTAGGAATAGCAAGAAATAAAGCCAAACTTTAACCATTTAGCAGCTGCAGATCTGAAAGAACATCTGGGCAGAAATGTACTCCAAAATTTGATGAAAAGATTGAAATTTTAATTTTATTTTGGGTAAGATTTGTGAAAGTTCCATAGACAGGCTACAGATATTCTGTGAACTAGTACCTAGGTCCTGAATCTGTCATCAGTTCCACTATTATAAATTAGGACCACTGATAAAGCTGATGGAGGTATATTGGCATAAAATTACAATAGATGAGAACAGAAATAGTCTCCAAGGTTAGCTGAGGTTTTTAAAGACATGCACCATAGAATTATTATAGAAGGAATTGTCAGTATTTTTAGGTAGAGTTTTCTCTTATACTTTTATAGTTTAAATCCCCAGATTCTTGGTCTACACAGAGCAGCACTAAGCTGTTCAGATGAGCATAAGTAAATCTTGGTTATGAGATTGTAAAGTAATATTACGTTATATGTACATATGTTGTTTAGATAGGAAGCATACAAATACGTTGTGTCATCAATCTGTTTGTCTCTGTTTTACCAAAATTTCACTGAAATATATGTATGTTGTCCTCAGCACTTTAGAAATTTGATGAACATTCACTCAGGATGTTTCCTGATAGCCAGGAGATCTTCGCTGACTAGTACATCAAAAAGAGCAACTGTCATCAGCCATCATTTTGAGCTTACAAGCATGTCCCCTGGTTACCACAGATCCCAGCAGCAGAGTTGCAGCTCAACTCATGCAAATTTGGATTTGATCAAGAGAGAATATTGCCTGCTAGGAACTGTGGTTTCCTTTTAATAATGCTTCCGTACTGAAATTTAACATTAGTAACAGTATTTGAACTGAGGCAGAACCCAAGGTCTTAAATGAGACCAAGACTTCATTCTGCTGGACACATGATTTCTTGCCCCCTAACCCAAGGCCCTGACAAACTAAAATTCATGTGTATATCTTGCTTGTCTGCAGACAGTCAGTCTTGGTCCTTGCACTGTCCTTTGCTCTTGTCCCTCCTGCAAAGGTTTGAAATAACAACACTGTTTTTAACAAATTTACAAGTTTTCCCAGCTCTGCTTATGAAGTCCAGGGGATTTTGTCATTGGCTTTAATCAGAGGAACATCGAACTATAGTATTATCATAAAGATTTTTTTAAAATGTGTTTGTATTTGTATGTTTTGAAATCTGTTTTTTTCCTTTACCCTTGGGCCTTTTTGCTGCTGCCTTTCAGACAAACTAACAGACAGACCAATGGCCAGAAAGAATTTTAACATAGCAGGTCACTGCATTCTGTTTCAGAACATATTTTAATCTTTTTCTAGGTCACTAAACATCTCTGCAATTCTCCTAAATTCAGTAGACTTTTCTTTTCTTTTTTTAAATTTTGACCAGACTACTTTTTTTCCTGACAATCATGATCAACTGGCCTCCAGCTCTGACAAAATTCCTTTTTGCCACCCATCTATTAGAACCCAAAGATCCAAACCAGTCATCCTTTTCTCCTATCACAAAAACTCACTTGTGATTCGATTCAGTACAATTGCCCCACTGCCTTTTTCAGGCCAGCACTGATGTTGAACTGCTCAATAAGTTTGGACATTGCTGTTTGTGAGACCTAGACTAGAGGTCCAACTATCATCTTCTGATTGCTATGGTTAAAACTCATATTCGACTTCTCTCCCCTGCTTTCCTTCCCCTCTTTCTCCCTCTCCTTCACCTCCCTTGCCTCACAGACAAAAGCTTTTACATTATTCAGGTTTCCATTACATGCCACTATTTTTTTGTTTGTTTGTTTGTATGTGTGACTTTGAAGATCTGTAGTTCTTTTCAACATTCAAGGTCTTTGGACCCCTTACCTGTATGCAGTGCTATGCTACTTGAATTAGTATTACCCTTCAAAGCCCAATATTTCACAGCGACAGCAGCCACTGTGTAGTGAGCTTTGTTAAAGCTGTTATTGCCAAAATGCCTTTTTGTTTTCAGATGCTTTCTGTCTTTGTGACCAAAAGAAGTGCTTGATTGGAAAATTGCCATGTCATCAGCAAAGAATTTTGCATTCCTTTTAGAGAGCAAGAATTAGACACAGTTTTGGAGGGCTTTTGTTATTTAATGTTGTTTAATGTTGTTGCATTTTTTCTTTCTTAATGAACAGACAAAGAGCTCTGATTTGATAGCTACCACATCTTGGACAAGTGAAATGAAGAAAAGATGAATATCTTTATTTTAAGTCACCCAAAAGTATTAAATGCTTAGAATATTTAAAAATAAGTGCTTCCACATTAATTAAATTACTAAGGTGGTCTTCTGAATAGTGGAATTCCTCTCTGCTGAATAAGAAATATTAAAAAATCCCTTTTCCCTTTCCTTTTCCCTTCCCTTTTCCCTTTCCTTTTCCCTTTCCCTGTCCCTTCCCTTTCTCCTTGCTTTTGCCCTTGCCCTCTCCTTCTCCTTCCCTTTTCACTTTATCTCCTGTCCTAAAACAGTAAAGTTTAAACCACAGTTAATTCAGTAATTATATATTTGAATTCCTTTCAAACTCTTAGGTAAATACCATCTGGCCCTGATGATTTCTTGCTTTTTATTGATATATTCTAAAATTTCTTCTGCCGACATTTCATTTCGGGACTGACATTCAAACACAGCCCTCATATAAAGAAGCATCAGAATTTCTCTTTTTCACAGTGAACATGGATATGAAGAATTCATTTTTCTTTTCTGTTATGACATTATCTTCCTTGTATGATTCTTTTACATCTTGATCATTTGTAAATCCCATAAACTCTCTTGCAAGTTTCTTGCTTTTGACAGATATGAAAAACTTTTTATTATTGCTTCTTTATTCTCAGACACTTTAGCAGCTTGCTTCTCACATAAATCTTTTTATCCTATTTCGTTATGTTTTAACATTTAGCTTGTCCACAGTTAAGTTTCCTCTATCTTTATTAGGTGCACAGGCCTTCTGTTTTTGAAAGCTATGAATTTACTTCAAAAGTCAACTTGAGGAGGGAGTTCTTTGCTCCCAAGACACAATTTTCAACTAGTGGCATACATACACTTTTTTTTTCAAATGAAAAAATATGAGAAAAAAAGATGAAAAAATAAAGAAACCCTGTTTATCAGAGGGAATAAATACTGAAAAAAGAGGAAAATATGATGTAGAGCATATTAATCACGGGTTTAAATTAACCTTGTCTCTAACAGTGGATTATGGAGCAAACGTGCTTCAAGCATGTGTTTTTTCACCACATCTCAGCATTTGCAGCAACCACTCCCGTCAACACGTACCCTGCATTCCCACCCACACTGCTGTCCCTCATCACATCCACGACGGCAACTCGAGCAGTGCCCCATGGCTGTGTGATTACTCAAAGATATATGTTAGTGAGAGGGTTTGTGGCATGGAGTTACCAAGCTGGCCAAGCATCCATAGTTTATACTCCGGTTGTGTTATCCATAGTATTTTCTCGTAGCTCTGAGGTCCTGAAAGGGCACCAGCCAGTTCCTCTAGTTATTAAAACTAAATTTCACAACAATCTGGACCCTGCATTTCAAAGCTGTCAGTTTTTAAGCCCATTTGGAAAGGCCTCTGGAATTTTAAACCGTAATGCTGTCATGAGAGCATCAATGGACAGGAAACAGGTTTGGAAGTAGAAGGGAATTAAATAAAGTATCTCCATAGCCTGGAAAAGAAAGCTTATGATTTCTTATGTGGTACTCAGTCCTGTGAAACTCAATCTACAGCTGGCTCTCTCACAGTCCCGTAACACTAACAGCTATAGTCTGCCTTTTTGTTTGTTTGTTTTTCTTAAAAGTTTCTTTTCTTCAGCAATATTGAAGCCAGTGTCATAAAGCTTATCAGTATTTACTAGTTTAGATTTAGAACTCTTATCTATATTGTAAATCAAACTGGAAATTAAGTATAAACAACTTGTATATACAGCGACATTGTATTAAGTATAGACAACAAAATATATACAAATGTATATCAAAATTTTGTGACATAAGGAGTCATAGTTAGATAAATTAAGCATCCCAGATTTCTGAACAGCTAAGCACCTGTGGCTCCTGCAATTATGGACAGAATATTTAGTGTTTTCTCAGAAAACCAGTCCTTCATCTCTTAGAGATTAATATGGGTTTTGGGTTGTGACTGTGGAATTTACATTTTTAGAATGTCAGGGAGAGGTGCTACCACAATCTCCTGATATTTCAAAATTTTCTTCCATTCTTATTTCAATCTCAATATAAAAAGGTTTGTTTTTCTTTTAATATATTCCCCTAGCTACTTCCTGTAATGAATGTAATAGATTTGATCCCTTCGTTTTACCAGTCCTGTCACTCTTTGTGAGATATTTTCCTCATTTGTCTAATGGGAACATTCCATTATGAGGTGGTTAAAGGTAATTCATGGCATTGATCCTACCCTGCAAGCCTTGCTGAAATCCATATATTCCTCCTTGTGCTGGACAATTCGTTGGACATACAATATCATGTTCCTACTGTATAATGTGAAGTATGTCTGCAAGTGTAAGAAATGGGATAGTTGCCGAAGCCGTGGAGGAAGCATTGTTCTTGAAATCACCTGGCATTGAATTCAGTCATGTCGTTTCCACAAGGGAAAATAATGTGGGTTTTGAACTTTGGAGAGCAGCTAATGCAACCTGATAAAATAACCAGTTGCAATTGAAAGTTATGGATGGCAAAGGCTAACTGTTTTCCGCATTTACATAGATGCCATTACAATGGGTTCTTTGAGCCTTCCTAGTAATACAAATGATGAATAATAAAAATGTGGAAAATTAAAGTTCTGTGGGAAACACAAATGTTACTATTTCTGTCATGTATTAGAATCAAAAGACTGAAATACAAATGAATCTGTGCAGAATAAAATGTTCCAAAAATACTCTTTAATAATTAAACGTCTGTTTAATCACTTTTTGATTGATTTTTTGTTGTTACTAAAGCTGAAATGCAGGGTTTCATATTGTTTGCCTCTACCCATTGACGTTTGAACCATTCTGGTATCTGGCACTCATTTTCCCCATTGACATGCATTCCTCTAACAGACCACATCTTCATATTGCAACGAATGATATGTGATCGCTGAAGAATTACATCACTCAAAGCTTCATTTCATTATGAAAGGCATAGCCCATCCAGAAGAGACAATTGGATCATCAGAATTATACCTTCCATTAAGTTGCAAAGCACACAAAAGAATATTTTTTTAAAAAAGGAAAAACAACCCAAAACAGCAAGGCAAGTATAAAGCATAGCCCTGCACTGTGTGGCACTCAGTGTTCTAGTGATCTCTATGATTTGTCAAGTCTTCTGTGTAACTCTTCTGAACTCTTTTTTTCTGGCAGTGCATCAGAGATCTGGCAAATTCATGTTTTCAAAATAAAAAGGGTTTTGTGTTCAAAAATAAAAAAAAAGTCTTGAAATTCTAATAACTGAGGGTTGAGCAACATTTATTCGTATATCAGCTTGCACAGCTATATCTCAATTTAATGAGACTTACATATAAATAATCAGGAAATATCAACAAACTACCATCAGTATCTTACTGTGAACTCATCTTAAAGGTTGGGAGAGGAACTAGAAAAAGAGTTTTGCAGCAGATCTCTCTGGGATATTGCTGTGTCTGGGTACCCCACTTTTAGGGTAGAAGCTGTATATGCTGCAATCCTTTTCATTCTGCAAGTTTCCACCTGGGCAACGGCAATGCAGCCCTTTCTCCCATCCTTGGCATTGACTGTTGCTGTTGTAATTGCCTTCTCTGTTATGAGTCTTTTTTTTTTTTTTCCTCTCCCTATAAAAGAGATTACAGCTTGTCTCTGTAGAAGATAAAACCTGAGTAACTGCCGCACCGCAGATATGCAGCAGGTTTGTGCAATAATACAAAGACGGAAAGATATGCGACTTGTGGGCAATTAAATATATCCGACACAGCGGCCCATCAGAGAGCCACTTATTTTTAACTCCTTTTAGTTATTTCTGTTTAAGAGGGCTTTAGCCCTCCAGCTTCTTTCTCTCCGAAGAAACTTTGAGACTAGCCATGACAGGACTCACATTGTTAAGCCTGCTGGGTAGCGCCGGTACAAAACGTGATGACAGAGTCACCCACAGAGAGAGCTGTCTTATTTATCCCCATGCTGGCAAACTGATGCACTCCTAGCAGTAGTAGCTTTCCCTGTAATCATTTGTATTATTATTTATAACAAATTATGTGTCAAGGACGCAATGGCAGAGTGGTGCATCCCATTAATTTTTGCAAGAGGGGTGGGGGGAATAAAAAGCTATGAACTGTTACTAGGTATATACTGACAATTTATTTTACCTGTGAACTGAGAAGTCCTTTGCATTTAAACTTTTATGAAGCAGATGGAGAAGGAAAGAGACAGACTCAGGNATGTGTTAGGTGTTGATATGAATAAAAAAGGTATTTGTAACTCCACTACGAATTACTAAGATGATGTTGTTTTCCGGAAGAATACTTGTTAAATGCATATATTTCAGAAAATTATTAGATGAAGACTTAGCACCAAGGAAGGAGCATCTCTACTGATGCAGACTTGCACACAGCATGTGTTTTTTTTAAGGAACAGGGGTGACATTTTCATGTTTAACAAGCAATGACTATGAGTCATGCTAGGCACAAGGTTTATGCAAGGATTTTTCTGTAAAAGACTTGCAATGGGAGACATCATACACAAGGAGATATGGAGTTCTGAGCAATGTTTAAGCATCAGAATGAGTTTAGTAAGCAAGTGAGAGCTGGAGAGAGAACAATGTGATAATATTTGTGAAAGAAGTAGGGGCAGAGAGAATGAAAACATAGACTCTGTGGCCTGTGTAATGCAGGAGGTCACAGAAGATGATTGTAATTGTCTCTTCTGGCCTTAAAAACCCATGAATCTATGAATGAATGAATGAATCTATGATTCTGGGACAAAAGCTGAATCAAGGTTCAAAGATTGCAGGTCCAAAGTCAAACTCATCAGTGAAGACTTATGAAAAGACATGATTGATGACTAACCTTGTCCTCATATTGTACGTGAGGCTACTGCTTTTTAAAAAGTGACACTTGTCACATTTCTGTCTTACCAGCAGGAGAAGAAAAATATATATATAATCTTTGTCAACATCAATTTTTCCTTCAGGTTTATTGCAATCATATGCTGTACTCCACAATGAAAAAATACAGTGTCACCTTGGCTCCATCAAATTTGACACTAAAAGGTTAAATGAATTTCTTAGCCTTAGCTTGATCAGCGAGGAAGTGTACCCAGACAATATATGCTGCACAGATTAACACTTTTTGTTTTTCTTTTTCTTGCAATTGAGGAAGAAGTTTACAACATTGCATTCAGTCCAGGTAATTGTATCAATAAGTTTCAAGGGTTTGAAGGTTCTCTGGGCAGATGATTTGCAGCACTAAGCATTATGGCTCCAAAGAGATTCACAGATTGAAAGTTGGTTCGTTTGGGGTGGCCAGCCACTCAACTGTTATCCATGCCAGACAGGGTGGAGTTGTCCTCACTGAGACTTTTTTAACCTGCTAGTCTAAGCATTTCCTTTTTGCTCTTCATTTTCAAGCCCAGTCTTATTATACCTCTTTCTCTTTTTCTCCTTTATCACTCCCTTGGCTGTGCTACTACACTCTTCAAAATGACTGTCCTTTTAAAATTCTGCAACTGCATAGATTTAAGATAAGAACATTGAGACAAGGATGACCCGTTAATGTCTATATGGGACCTGGTGAGAAATTTTACTAGTTTATTTTTTATTTTTATTTTTTTTCCCTAAGGAATGTTTCCAGCATTGGGATATGGAGTGTCTTGCATCCTGGACAACCTGCTACTTTCCAGAAGGAAACCAGTCAAAATAACACTAGCTGGCAGGAAGGATACAATGAAAAAAAGTCTGCTAGAGGGAAAGACATGAGTTTATAACTAATATAACAAAATGATAACTTTATATCACTGGTTAAATAGCCTGAGAGTTCAGTTGCTTGGTTACAATATTTTAGAGAGGAGGGAGGCAAAACTCTAGTACTAGAACCTCTTAAGTATGTAGCTGCTGGGTTTGCAGTCATTTAATTTTGTATTTGATGGGAAAAAGAAAAGGGAAAAAGTAAGCACAATTAGGAGTTGATTCTCATGGCATTTGTGCTCTCCATTCTGAGCTTTGCATGAGGATCTATATGCACTTTGGTTCATTTTTTTAAAAGGTCAGGCATGCCATGAAAATTAAATGCTTAAAGTGAATGCACCATTCCATACCTGCAAATGACTTCTTATGAATCTGGAAGGTGGTTAGGCAAACAGCTTACAGGATTTGCATGCTCACTTGTAGTAAGTGCATATGTGAATGAAAAGTAGTCAAAGGCAAGAGCTGCCCCTACTTTGGTCTTCGTATATGGTTAATAGCGGACTTGAAAACTAAGGTCTGCAAATGAAGCAAATAAATTTTATGCCAATAAGTGACCTTGAATCCCTAGTAGAAAACAGTCTGTGCAGTTATGGCCCCTTTACTTTGTTCTGAAATAAATGTACTGACAATTAACTGGTGGTGCAGGAAATGTGAGAAGGGATACATATAAGGAAAACACTAGAAAAGAAATCCAGAGGTTAGAAAATGTGAAAAAAAAAAAAAAAAATGCGTAAAGTGAAACATGGTGACAAAATTATCCTGCTGCTAATGTTTATTTCAAACCTTGTGCTGCAGAACAAACCAAAACATGGAACAACAAAAAGAGCCATTAAGAAGCCAGTGTTTGCAGTTATTTCCATTCACAACAGTTTTTACTCTGAGTTTGCATTTTTGAGGTTGATGCATGCCCATTTTACAGTAAACACTACGTACATAAAATCAGTAATACCTTTCTATCCTGTCTGGAGAGGGAATTCTTTGTTACTACAAAAAAATAAAAAGCAACAGCTTAATCAAGATATTCCACAACAAGTCTGAGATCTCACCTAGTGCTTTGTCTTGATTGTCCTTACTAGCCCGCATAGTGGAGCCTCTAGTGGATCAGAGGAGAGTACTCCTTGGAAGATGTTAGTTTGTATAGATTCTACTTACTAGGAATATCCCTTACTGCTATGCAACAATTTGTAACCTTGGTTATAACTACCTAGTTTTCATTAGCTTCAAGGCTTTTGCGGACAGCTTCCCTTTTTTAACTCATAAAAATAACTCCTGGAATTCATTTTCTTGGAACTCTTTCCAAATTCTGTGAAAGATGAGAGGACTGAAGGACTAAAAGCCTGGGGTCTAGTTTGTAGCAGGGCCTGTTTATCAAAGACAGCACTTCAGAAGTATATCCCATAACTGACTGTGCTGATAAAAAAACACCCAGCCAGGGGGATACACAACAAAGTGCGTTTATGTTAACGTGAGTTTCCTCGTGCATGTATGTAAAATTCTGGTAACAATAGAAGTATTCTTTTCTTTGTGCACTTGCAGTTTGAATTCTCTGTACTAATGAAACTAACATGCAAAAAAAATATTAGGCAACAAAGGTTTATTAAGGAAGAGAGAAAATTAGAGTGGAAGTAAATGAAGAGAGGAAATTTTGACATATAATTCTCCATATATAAGCAAAGAAGTCCATTTACTGGCAGCTCAACTAAGTCTGGCAAAACAATTTAAAGAATTGGAGCTGTCAACAAGATGGCACTTTCATTTTGAGGCAACTTTCAATGTTTTGAAGCTTCTTCATTTCCCATGTTGTGTGGAATCGTCCGTATTCCTAATGAGCAGTTTGCATTTTGGACTCACATCCGTAAGAATCTGGATACCTTACCTAACCCCTTAGAAGAAGAAGAAGAAGAAAAAAATTCTTTTCCCAAAGAAAATATGCTCTGAAACAGATGCACTTGAATATAACACTCCAGTTTTGACAGAATAGCATAGACGGGTACATTCTAACTTAATAGAAAATGTTCTGATCAGCAGAACATTTCTGTCCTTTAACAGCTCTGCCCCTAAGATTTCTAAAGTATCTTCCTTTATACAAGGAGCAACGTTTCTGGGAACAATTAGAGCACTGCCTGCGAGACAAAGTTATAGAGCTGAAGTGAATGTGATGCTTTAACTTCACATGTTCGCTCGGCATCCCTAGGGGAGACTGTGTTCTTGCAAATATAGAGTCACCATTCTTGTCACAAGTGTGTGCTGAAGCTTGTAATGGGTTTCTTCTGAACCTTTCACACTTCTGCTTTCCACAGAAGGTTCATTTACCTTTCTGAGGCAGAACAGAGCTGGGTTTAGATTGTCTTAATTCCAATAGACGCCGAGGTCCCTCGAGTCTGAATTGGGATGCCTTCGTCTAAGCAAATTTTTATCTAACTGGTTGACAGTGAAAGGAAGAAAACGGCAACAGCTCTAAAAAGCTTCATGCTCAGTGTGTTTGCAGTTTGTTAATTATTTCAGCAATTTCTGCACTATTTGGCCTCCTCATGTCCAGGTCCCTAATTAAAATTGTGAATGCCTGAACTGGTTAGCTGAAATGCACTGACTTTCTCAGTTTATCAGCTTGAGGAATAACTTCTCATTCCTGATTAATTAATAATTGGATATAATTTTGCTATATAATTGTTTTACTCACACAACAAGTATGCATTTTCTACCATGACTACTCCAGGGAGCTCTGTTTTTAAGAAATTCTCTCCCAATTTTTACCTTTGGAGAATGCACACATGTCCAGCCTCCTGGCTTCCCTCATGTCTGTAGTTCATAATTCGTGTCCTAGCCTGGTTGCAACAACCTGTTTTGCTTAGTTAGGAGTTTCTGCTCCTGCAGCTTGTGCTCTTTTTTCTCAGACATTGTTCGACAAGAGAAAAGAGGAGCAAAGACTCGCAAGAGTGAGAGGATTAATTTGTGTGAATATTTTTGGAGAAAGTTTTGTGTTCTGTCCAGCCCTGTCTTAATTATAGGATTACTTTCCTATACATGAGACATACAAAAAGGTCATCCTCCTGGTTCAGGCAGCAAGCGTCCTCATGTCCCTGCCCTGACCCAAATTGTGAGTGACTAGAATTAAAACCCTCTCCCTTTCCGACACAAAAGAGAAACTTGAGTCTTTTAAAGCATGTGCAAACCACTGGGCTGTTAGATATCTTAGCGTGGGTTTCTTATATTTATTTTGTGGAAGCTACTCCACTTTGTATGAATAATTAAATACCCATTGGGTTGGAGAGAGAAAGAGAAGTGATTCTCTATCTCACCAGTTAATTACATGAAGTAGTGAGTAAAACGTTGTCGTTTCTATTTGCAAGCAGTTAGTGAAATAAGTTCTCTGGCAGCAGTTTATGTAAGTTGAGGTGCTCGTAATATACCCTGAAGTTTTGAAATTGTTCTTATTGGTGATGTGATTTCTTTTTTCACATATTGATATTTAGAGAAAAGCCATTATGGAAATTCCGAGTGTCTGTAAAGGGAATGTGGACGGGATTTTTATTTTATTTTTTGACAATAAAAAGAGCAGATGAAGAAGAAGCAGAATATTGAGAAAAAATAAGTCTGAGGATTTTTTTTAAACTGTTTTACAGTTTATCAGAGGATAGCTTATGCAAAATTAGGTTGAGTGGGTAGAATATTTTTATAATTCTTCTGCGGATATTTTAAAAATGAGAAACAAAAATTATTAATACACCCTGTTCCTCCTGCCTTCCCCCCCAGAAAAAAAAAAAATTACAAACCGTAACACTTAAAATTTAAAACTAAAACATATATATGGAAACTTTTATGGTTTTATTTTTCACATTGTTTCACATTCTCTGAAGTAAGTTTAGCAAATACAAGTCTCAATTCAACAAAGCTTTAGAGCTCACACTTAAATCTGTTCCCAGCCAAGAAAGCACTTGTGTGTACCGACTTTGAGCACTTTCCTTATCAGCTGGATTTAAAAAGACTGAAAAAACACAGCTAGGGTTTAACACTTTCTGAACCTGATGTAGAGAAACTGGATGAAACATCCTGTTGCTACCAGCACATCTGACACTCTCCTCACTTCCCTGGATTCTGATCCAGCCAGCAGCACCGATGGCATTCTTCCGGAGGGAATTTAGTCCCTCCTGCTTTGAATTATCTCCAAGGTTCTCAGGCTGCCGCAGTTTATGGTGACAGATTAGACCAATGTAAAATCTGATATGCATCTTATTGGCAGGTGCAGCCTGCAAGAGTCTCTGTACATAAACTTTGGTAGAGTTGGCAACCATCAGTGCTTTAGATATAGGCAGCCCTATGGAGAACTTTACTCCAAAAGTGTGCAGTATTTCACTCTTATAACTCCATCATGGTCAATTAGCCAGACATGTTCCTGGCTTTTATCTTCAAAATGATGCTTCTTGATTATTTATGTTTCCAAAAGCTATTATTGAGTAATTCAGTATAGTGAAGGACTTCAATATGCTCTACCATTGTGACTGTAAATCCAGGTGTTAATACTCCCAGGTGGCTCATCATCTCACCGCAGATACCTAATAAAGTTGCCATTAGCTGGCAGTATACACTGAAGAAAGCTCTACAGCCAGCTGATCATCTCATTAAAGAAAGGGCTACTGGTGAATGCCAGAAGTTTATCTGAGTAGGGAGTTGTCCGAGTTATTAAAAAAGGAGAAGGGAGAATAGAGAATGCCTGTTCTCTCGAATTGCTTTTAGGCTCAGAAACAACACGGGAAGAGGAACCCAATAATAGCTGAAGAACAGTTAACTGATGGCTCATACAATAAATGGAGAAAACAATACCAAAAATACAGGACCCTTACGTAGTCAAGTGTTTTATATGCCAGGTTTTGGTTCTCCACTTTTCCTTCAGAGAATAACTTTAAGAATCATCTGAATTTGATAGATTCTAGATAAATTGACTTCTCTCCTGAAAAGATTTGGACCTAAAAATTGCCATTACCATCCTGTAACGTTAGACTAGGAGACAATATTTGGGGAAAGAGGACAAAATATTATTACAGAAAATTATTGGTCATTTTTTCTCTTGTTATTTAAAACACGTATTAGAATTAATATTAAGATAGCATCTAAGGACATAATAATCTTGCCCACATTAGCTGCAGTGGTCAAGCTGGGGAAAAATGGGGAAAGAACTCTGGATAGCATATGATGGTGACTTGGATACATGGACTTAGCCCCAATATATTCTATTTTTCCTGTAAAGACACCTTGGTCATGGAATCCAGATGTGAGCTCTGGGGTGTGCTCTGGCCAGGTGCAAGTTTGGATGAGGAAGAGTTGCAAGCTCAGGGTGCATCAGCAGATACGTATTGAAGCAGTCATACAGAGGAAAAGTTCCTAATCAATTCCTGCCTTATTCCATGACCTCAAGTCCTCAAGGACTGTGTGGTAAAGTTCTAATCCTGACTGTGAGCCATGAGACTTTCAGTGTAACCATATTTCTGCATTTTTTCCTGTTATTTTTTTTCTTCAGAACTCTTTTTCATTACCAACAATAAAAGTAAATTAAGGAAACTGTTATGCCAAGTCAAGCCCACAAAAGTTGTAAAATGACAAAATTACTGTTATTATGCCATCTGAGTATGATGTTATTGCCAGCATGAAGATACACTCCTGAATGCACTTCTGTAGTTGAATTCTCTTGTTTTCAGTGTGGCCACAGTCTCATCCACTGCAGAAAATGGATGGTATTTTGGAGAATCACTAAGACTTGGAGAGGAAGGCGTTTGCAGGAGTAAAACTTGCAAGACAGGTCGTGTGAATTCTGGTCAAGTGAAACGACTTGTTTGTGTGATCAGGATACGGATCAATATCAGTAAAGGCAGAACTGCAGAACTCATTCATCCAGGTATTTCCACTGCCTGTCATTGAAAAAACTGCACAAGAGGAAGTAGTCAGATAACCTTCAGTGACCAAATATGGTGATCTGAAATATTAGCAACACAAATTCTAATTCACTTTTACCTACCTGTAGCACTTCACAAGAAGAACAACAAAAATAACTGAACTTGTTGGGCCGTTCTTCTTTAAGGCATTTGAAGTGAAGACTGAAATAAAACATATAAAGTAAGGGAGTAAGCATCTGAGGAAAAGTTTTTGCTGTATTAAAACTCATGGCCTCCAAACCTGCTCATTCCAGATGCACAGCTGGTAGCCATTGCAACAACAACTGTAATTCTGTAATATCCTCCCATGTAGGCTGTTGCAGCTTGTCTGTTTTGCATCCCCTGTTGTGTCTTAGCCTCTTTTTACTGTTTCACTGTTTATCCTAGGAAAAGTAAACAGAGCAAATACATTATTTTCTGGGTATTTATGCAGGTTGCAGTAACACATCTACAGTGTAGAGTCAGTCAGCTGGGATTGTAAGATTAGCCCATATAGTATCTTATGACTAACTTTTATGGTGTAATAAATTTTGATTTTTGTTAATGAATCCTCTATAAAAGATTAACGTTCATTTATAAATATTGATTCAAAGATTATTGCTCTAATATTATATACAGATTAAATGCAGATTTGGTGCTTTGAGAGCAGGACAGACCTCATATAAGCAGCACAGATTGCAAAGGTCTTGTTTATACCTCTGTGCTCAGTCATGAAATCCTCACAAGGAATAAATTGTGGCTTTCTTGGCAAAGCCATTGTGGTTATACTCCAACCTCTATCACTAAAAACTGAGAAATAAAAATTACATTGCAAAAGATTCATCCTGGGTTCTTCTGAAAGTCCTCATGGGTCAGCTGGGGCTTTAAAATGAGATACTGTTTTGCTATATACACATACTAGAACTGATCAGAAAAAAAAATAATAAAAAATTTCTGCTGCACTCTTTTTACATTCCAGTACTTTGACCCTAATTTTTACTCCAAAATAGGGCAGAGTTGAAATCATCAAAAATTTACGAAG
This sequence comes from Nothocercus julius, assembly GCA_013398735.1. Classification (NCBI taxonomy): domain Eukaryota; kingdom Metazoa; phylum Chordata; class Aves; order Tinamiformes; family Tinamidae; genus Nothocercus; species Nothocercus julius. Next base: position 3,335,008 of record VZSV01000045.1, read on the forward strand.
AAAAGAAAATGGTTTGCTTTTTTCTTTTTAATATAAATTCAGAGTTTCTATATTTGCATGAGAAGCAAACTCAATAACTAAAACAGTTTTATTGTTTCAGTCTGTCCAGCTCTGATGTGCCAAATTGTAATTCATTCTGAAATAACTGTCCATTTTGCATACCATTTGAAGTCAAATAACACTTTGAAATGCAACATTTTATTGTGACTCTCAACATGTGATGCTTGTTTGGTTTGAAAAGTCATTTGAGAAAAGTGAAAGAAAAAATTGTCAAAGTTAACATACTGTTGACTAAAACACATTTTTGATTTGTAAATTATTTATTTCAGGAGAGTGTTACTGTTGGCCATTTGTATGCATCTGATTTCTGATGTCTGTTTTCTTTTTCTTTTCCTTTTTTTTCTTCAGTTTAACTTCAGAGTTCTCTAAGAATCCTTTAAAGTTCTCTCAAACTGGATACTTGACAGATAGACTATACTGGAAGCCAGTTTTACCAGCTCATTTGTAACCTCCCCATTCTCTGAGAGTCTTGATTTGGGTAACTATTACTTTGAGCAAAGAGATTCTGTAAATCGGATATAGACAAGACTGGGCTTACAAGAGCTGCAGGAGGCTCAACAAAGATAAATGTAGAGACCTACCCCTAGGACAGAAAAAGCAGCTGTGCTGGCTGACGTCTGCCCCACCAGGCTGTGGCTCTACTGGAAAGCTGAATACAAGCCAGCAGTGTGTCCCTGCAGCAATGAAGATTAACTCTTTCCTCAGCTGCATGAGCAAGAACAGTCAGCAGATAAAGGGAGGCTATTATTTGGGTCTGGGTAATACCTGATGGACCACACGGAGGATACGGTGCTCAGTTTTGCAAGTTCAAGAGATATCAAAAAGCTGCAAGGACTCCAGAGGAGGGCCACCAGGATGATACGAGGGTTAGAGAACCTGGTGTATGAAGAGGGCTGGAAGGAAAGGGTCTTCTTCTAAAGAAGAGAAAGCTGGTAGTATCTAATAACAGAGAGAGACTTTTTAAATTTTTTGTTTGTTTCTTTGTTTTTGTTAATATGTGCAATAGATAGCAAGGACTAAATCTGCTTTTCTAAAGTTTTTTTTTTTTTTTTTTTCCCCTAGAGTTTTTTAACTTTCTGTGTTACTAATTACATTCTGATTGTGTTTTAAATTCTCATAACTTTCATGGCTTTTGCTCACATACTACCTCACACTTCAGTACTTTTTTTTCTCTACAATAGTAAGTTACGATCAGATACTGGTGCACCAAGCAAAGACGTGGCCATCAAACACCTGAACCTCTGAGCTGAGGTTTACACGCTTTATTCATGTTGATCTTGCTGTGCAGTTTAAAAACACAGGTATTCACACATACCTGCATACGTGGTTTCCAGGCTTTTCAAATGCAATTTATGAAATATTTGTGTCTATAAGTTAATAATAACTTTGTAAAGAAATGTACCTTGCTCTGCATATGTATATGTGTATGGTTCAGTGGAAGCAGAAATGTGCGCATATATAACCTACTGGTATTCTTAAGGGTATCTCTTAAGCAACATTTTTTATCAGTAGCTATTGATATGTCACTTCCACTTCAAAGGATGATTTTAGTTACAGTAGCAGGTTCAGGAGTATCAATGTGCTTTAATCAATTTTCAGAATCCACTTGACTACTCAGAGAAAAGTAAAAAATGGTGTCTCGTAGAAAGAGTGTACCAGTACAGAATCTGATACAAAGCACATACTAGAGTCTCTGTTACACTGCCAAAAACTCACGACAGAATAAAAGCCTGAAGAATATTCTTTTGTTCTTGCATTGTCCTCAGTCATAGCCGATTTTTTGAGTCTGTGTTGATAAATATCAGCTCTGAAGGTAATTCGGAAAAAAATATAAATATCTCTGTGAATAGAAGGTGTGAGTACTTTACACTGCTCTAACAGACTATACTCAGAGAATTGACACTGCGGTGATCTGCTACTGGTAAGAAAAAAAATGTCAGTCTTCATATCCTGGGCAAATACATAAGGTATAATAAGGTTTCTTGTAACTATCACTAAGTACCAGCTTTATGACAAGTTTTATGTCAATTTGATTAGAGTGTTACTTGCTGACAGTCACCATGCTTTATGTTGCTTAAACATTTTCACTATCTAATCTAGGAAAAGAAGCTAATCAGTTCTAAATATGAAAATGAAAGGCAAAGCTATCTTATACCACAGCCATTTTTTTATACCTCATTCAATAATTTATTCCAGATTCAAAGAACTTAGCTAAAGGAAGTCAAAATAGAATAGAAATGGCAAGATATTAATTTCTCCTATGTAAAATGGTTAGTTATATATATAAGACTTTGAAAAAAGCCTCAAGCCCCCTATCCCTTAACTTGTTCTTACAAAATGATCCATTATTCCTTATGGACAGCACATGGTATGTAACAGTGTATTTATTAATGTATTGTAATAGATCAACAGTCTATATTTCTTTAGCCCATCCTCAGTAACATATTCAGGACATTATTTAAAGCTCATTATTCACTGAAATAACACATGCAAAAGCACAAGTTGGTTAGCTGTGATATTTTATTAGAGTGAGCATTTCGGGATTTTATTCTCAGTCCCTCATCAACATAAAACACAGTAAAGAGTTCATAAATCTAATTAAGGACATTAGAATAAGGAAAAATCACTGAATATTTAGTTAGGATATGCAAGACTCATGTACAAGCAAGCCATTAGAGGCAGTCATAAATGCCAATTGAAAAGCACTCAATAACTGCTAGTTGGTGGGAGTAACAAGACAGATGTAGATGGAATGGTAGTTTGCTAAGGTAGAAGCATTCTGTTTGCCTGGTATGGTGGATTTTTGCTTGTTTGTTTGTTTTGTTTTTGTTTTGTAAGAGAGAAAAACCCTGGGAAATCCAAGTCATAATATTTTACTGGGAGGTGGTTCTGTTTTTGGCTGTGAGGCACTTAAAAACAGAATACTATTGTAACTGCTATACTAAGAGGGACAACTGGCAATCAGACAAGGAACAGTCTAGACCAGGACCCTGTCCCTGAAAATAGCTAGCAGCAATTCCTAGGGAAGAGCAAAGCTTGTAGGTATGTTTTCCTGGCTCAGCAATCTGTGGTTCTATGGCTTCATTTAACCATGTGAGCATTTGTCAGTCATGACATCCTGATACAGGGAGTGCCACAGTTTAACATAGAATTGCATAAGCATTTTCCTCCTTTTCATTATTCTTATATATTGAAATGATTATTTCAGTCAACGCCTTTGATTCTTCCATATTGCACACAGGAAAAATCATCTCCTAATTACTTTTTCCATGTCACTCATTAGTTTGTAGATATGTCTTCTTGCATTACCCAGAACAAATTCTTTAGACATTTTCAAAGATACTCGAAGTGTAAGTTTATCTTAATAAAACACAGAGGACTTAGATTCTCCCAAATTTTCCAGATTCTTAGAAGTATCTTCAACACAAGTTGGAACCACTCAAAAGTCAAAAAGACCTAAAAAAGGTAAAGTTCTTTATTTATTTATTTTTAAAGATTCAGATAATTATACAAAGAAGAATGCTGGAATAAGATTTAAAGCTAGAGTGGAGAGCACATGCTGCTGACTGTGCCCTCCTGCAATCCTGAAATGTAGACACTTCCTCTTCCACTGAGAGAAAAAAACACAAGAGTACAGAAAGAGAAATTTCACTCAAAATAGTTCATAACCTAACAGCCAGAGAATTCATAGTTGGATATCTGTGGTAAAGGTCCCATCCGTCACTCTCCTTTGTCTTCAATCTGTGTTTCTTAAATCAGAGCCTCATAACTCATGCCTGAATTACCAGAATATTTGGCATTCTTTGTCAGTGCTCTCTGTTCTGGGTAAAGAATTTAACATTTATTGGAAACGAGAAAAGTGAGAAAGAGAGAAAGAAAAATGGACCTCATGAGTCAGTGATGAGAGCAGTCCATTGACTGCTAAAAGATTGAAGTTCATTTATTTGTTTCTAGAAAACGATTTTAGTCCGTAGAGCAGGTCTAAACCTCTAACCCCCCTGTTACCAACTCTGACGTGGGAACTTACAAGCAGCAGTTGACCTACTGTTTTTCTGTAAACATTCATGACCACAGAACGGGGATCCATGAGCACGACACGTGGAGAAGCTCCTTATCTGAGCATTATGCCTATGAAGACAGTTTGCTGAACAGAGAAGAGATTTGTGCTGTGGCTGTCTTGCACAGGACCAAGACCAAAAGCAAAAATTCAAGTACCATGAGAAAGTAAGTAGCCTTTAAGCAGTAGTTCAGAGTATTTTTGTGAGTTTTGGGCACTGCTTCCTTTTCCCAACATGGCAATTTCAAAGGAGGTTTCTTAGGCATATTCTTTTATGAGCTTTGATGGAGAGGCAGATTTGGACCTATGAAAAGGCTTTCTCCAAGACTGAGATCTGGAACCAATCTGTGACTAAATACATCTGTTTCCAGATGACCGATGTTCATTCTGTACATCTTTTACCAATCCTTCACAATTTAAATTGTAAGTTAAATTTTGCTTTAGGACTGTTGTCAATTCTAGCTGGCATGATAGTACACTGAAATGGTTTCTCAGTCAAGGTCCCAACCGTTTGGAACTTCATCTCAAACCTGATATTCATGAGCTAATGCAATGTAGATGAGGAAATCAGTATTAGAAAAGACTACTTTTAATCCTTTGCAATTAGTAAGACTTTTTTTTTTTTTTTTTTTTTTTCCAGTAGTGGATTTTATTTCTTTACAGCTCATAATACTTGGAAAAAAAAACATGATTGAAGTATCTTCTGTAACTGACCCAATCACAAATGTAATTGCTCCATTATCTTTTTTTATTATTACTCCACGTAATATTTCAATTAAAATGTCCCCTTAGACTGCTCCAGTCTAAATGATCTCAGGCTCCTCTGCCTTCCATATCCTTATTGACTTGAAAAATAACAAACAAGTGTAAATGACATTTACAGCTCTTAATTGGTGTCATTAGCAGTTCTTATTATTCAGCAGGACAAGCAGTGGCCTTTTATTGAGAATTCAGTGATGCACATCTGCTTTGAACTCATCAGACTTAAAGACAAGCAATAAAGCAGCTGAGTGAATGACTTAGGGCCATATCCATCATTAAAGGGCTCTTGCAAGAAGATTTATTTTTTGGCTGAAAAAAGATGACTGTTGGGACCATGATCATAAAAGGGTTAATGCTCCTTTAATAGAAGTAGGTTTTGAAATAAGGTTAATGTACTGAATCATTAATAATAACCTGCCTTTTATTATTGTTTATCTTTTTGGCAACATTAATTACAATAAGCCAGACCTTGAGGTGAATCAGGGGAGCACAGACTTACATTAACATGCAAGTGCAAAAGGGCTGTTGATACCAGTAGGATGTCAAGCAAAACTGAAGAGTTGTTATGAACTTGGACCTTTGAGTTAAGTACTGCTGAGCATTAAAATTGACTTTCTTTAGAGCCCAAGCCCAACGTTTCAGTCTTCAACAAAACACCCCTTCATGAGAATTAAGGTTCCAAAATTTCTTAGGCTCCTATATTTCAACCATTAGCACCTGCATTACTTCTAGAGCATAAACGCATAACTACTTAAATTTTAGTGACAAGGTTAGTGAATTCCATGAAAGCCACAATGGAACCTGACAAAGACCCAAAATAACCTGCCAGAAATCTTAAGAAAAGTTGCCTTATTTCATTGGAGCTGTCCACTGTAGCAGATGAATTGCTGCCTAATCGTTCATTACTGTTTTAATTGACACAGTGCTAACTACTGTTCCGTATGAAAAATCTATGTTGGGAATCAAGCTTAAAAAATCTGAGTCTTATAATGTAAAAGAAACATTTGTTAAGCAGAAGTGCCGAGTGACTCATATTACATACCAAGAAAAGCCTTACTCTGGTTCAGCTAATTTGTAGTGATGTCAGGCTGTGGTCTTCAAAGATACCTAAAGAAGTTAAATGACTGGCTCCTATTGACTTTCTTTGGAACTGCCGCCCTGATCAGAGCTTTTTATACTGCTCCAATTTCAGTAAAAAAGTAAAGGAAATAATAGGCTAATAAAGGGAGTGAAAAATTTATTTTTCTCAGTATTTCACGCATCTGCAAATGTTTTGCTCAAAGCATTAGCCAATGTATTATTAGTAGTAATAATAGTATTAGCTAATTACCCTATTCTCTGTAGAAGTATGGCTCAAAACACCTCATAAAAAGTCATGATTATCTCTGTCTTATAAATGAAAAGATGTGTTATGGGTTAACAAAATGCCATAACTTCTCAATAGGTCCCCTTCCATGCATTCCCACACTGCAGCAAGTCCAATCACTTTCATTCACCATTTTGCAAATTGCTTGGAAGTGCGTGTACGCACAGCGAATTACTATGGAGCGACTGACACTGTGTAAACTCATACCAAAATTTAGTAATTGGTGACTTGTGCAGGCATCCATACCCTTGACCAAGGTTACTCAAAGATGTACGACACATTCAGAATGAAATGATGGATTTGTCCCTGCCCAAAACCACAATCCAACTAGCTCTTGTCTTTGGGGAGCTTGAAGATAAAACAAGACCATCCTTGAGCAAAGCATCAGGATACCACATGGTTTATATCCCAGTTAAGTGCCATATCAATCTAATTTTAGGCTCATACATAAGAGATATTAAGACTCCTGCTTATTCTTTGAAAGATGATGAATTTCAGACCAAACAAAAAGAAAAAAAAAAAAGAAAGCACACAGAAAATATTTGGGATTTTAGATGGTTTCAAACTTCAAACTTGAGGCATCTTAAAATAAATGCTGTTAATGTGAGCAATTTATGAGAAAATAATTTTTAAAATCCCATTTCTATGCTAGCATGTACTAATTTTGGGAAGAAGAATCAAAGATATCCTTTCTAAGTGGCTGAATATGACTCCTTTTTTAAAGTTAGCATATTAAGACCCTGACAAAAGCAACATCTGCAGGTCTGTGTAAAGAAAATCCATTTTTCTCAGAGACGTGAAAGATTGTTCTTGAAGAATGAAATTTAAAAAAAATATATATTATTGCATTATATGGAGTTATCAAACCTAACTGTACAGCTTGCCTTTGATTCATCTTCCTTATCTTCTGCAACTTGTCCTCTTCCAACTGTCTGCTATTTGTCTGATTAGTCCTGCAGTCTGTTTTTAAGATGGTCTTTTCTGTTTCCAACTTTCTATAGGGGTGTTTTAAAATTTGAGGATGCTGTTCTTTGTTCTTTCTATTTTGGCACAAACACTCACTGATAAACATAAAATTCCCTTACTTTAACACTGGTGATAATACAGATAGGAAAATGCTTCAAAATCTTTTTTTTTTCAATTTTCAATCAAAGTTACTAAGCTGCCCTGCCGTTTCATGCTCTGTGTGTCAAGATCGAAACATTATATATACATATATGTGCGTATATATACACGTGTATATATATATTTTTATATATGTATATATATACACACACACCCTCTAGGTGCCCCTGCTTGAGCATGGGGGTTGGACTAGATGATTTCTAGAGGTCCATTCCAACCTTAATCATTCTGTGATTCCGTGATATTTTATCCAAAGGTCTTGCTTTCTCAACCAATATAGCCAAAAGCACAATCATGCTTATCACTTTACCATAACTTATTCATCAGAGAAACAACAACAAAAAAAAAAATTATTGGGTGAAGGAGCCACAACAGAGTTTGCAGAAAAATCCTTGTCCCAAGGCAGGATCAACAAACCCCATATAATCCAAGAAAGCATGATTAATTTTTAGTTCCTTCTTATGGCATTGGTATTGGTGTCCAGTTCTGGGCTCCCCAGTTCAAGAGGGATGTGGAGCTGCTGCAGAGAGTCCAGCGCAGGGCTACGAGGATGATC
>VZSV01000045.1:3343928-3362837 GCA_013398735.1 Nothocercus julius
GTAGCAAGTACATATAGCAGCTGAAATGCAGAAAAGGCTGTTTTTTTTTTTTTTTCCACTGTTGCCCATTAGATTAGAGTATTAATTAAAAAAAAAAAAAAAGAGAGAAAAACAGAAAAAAAGAGATATTTTTCCACTGTACAGGAATTCCCTTACAATAGTAGATAAACACAGTATAAAATGAGGGTACCTCTATCACTGCTGTACTTTATACAGCTGCTCGTTTTCAGATAACGACAGTTAACAAGCACAGGACCCAATTTATGCTGCACAAATGTGAATTTGGAATGACTGTTTTGATTTAGCTACTTATTACTCATGAAACTTAAGACATTTTAAATAACATTTATTGTCTAAGATTGCAGAATGTTTCTGATAATCAGTGTTGTTTCTGGTATTCAGCATGTGTGTAGTTATTTGGAAAAACATGATACATGATTATGCCTATTATTTGGTATTTCCTCAGATAGGTTAATCTCTTTTTTAAAATCTTCTTTAATCTTACTTTTTAACATCCAGAAAAGAACACTGTCATTTACAACTTTGTTTATTGTCCAAAATCAGTGAATTAAGAACATCTCTAAAGTTTTTTTCACCTGAGGAAGATAGCAAGAGGGAGATATATAAGAAGTTCCAAATGTATGCTGTACTGCAGACTTCAGAGACAGAGGGATAATGAGGGCATCTAACACTGCTAATGTTGTTCTTAGAATATAGATACCTCTTACACTGATCAGAATTCTGTTGTGCTCTATATACTGAGTATGAAAAACTCCCTTTGTGAGGAAGCTTACAAACTAAACAGGTAATAGAGGTATAGGAGGAATCATTATCTCCATTTCTGTTGTAGCTGTAGGCCTGTATTTAACCCAGACCACTTGAATCACTATCTTATCTAAAATAACAGACTTTAGACCCAATCATACAAAATACTGAACAGGTAGGAAGAAGTAACTAGGGCCACAAAATTCTTGTTCTTCCATATGCGAAGATATGACTTCATTCTTAAAAGTGGCATACATACAACTTTGCAAATTGCCATGAAAGATACCATGGACTTTCTGTAAAAGACCAGAAGTTAAGGTTTGTCTTTACCCACTAATTACTCTATCCATTTAAGCTGATATTCTAAATTATCGTCTGGTTTCCACAACCGTGCTGAGTACAGAGTTATTGCTCCTTGGCCGGTTAACAAAGGGTGATCTTGCAAATGGTCCCTGGCTGCTGTCCCTGGAAGTTGTGTGGCTGTGTGTTTGTTCTCCATGTCCTTAGACAGCAACAAAGCAATTCTATTGCAGTGGGAACTAGTTCAGAAGCCATTAAGTACCAATATGAGGAGCTCCTCAGATGGCTAAATTTACTATTAACAGCACAACAGAGAGTGAAGCAGCCCCAACAGTAATTCTAGATGGCAAATAGCACCAGAGGTAGCATAACTAGTACATTTGTAAAAATGATGAGCAAAGGATGGGAGTGACAGTAGGGGATATCATTACAGGGGCTTGATCAGATGTGACTGAAGATATAATGGTATGATGTCTTTGTTACCACAGATGGTATTAAAGACAGGTGCCTTTTCACCCTGCATTTGCTTTCCATTCTCTTTTCAAGAATGCTAGAGGTAACAGCTGGTATCCCAGCTCTGAGAGCAGAGATTAGATTCTGCTGAGACAATCTCTTGATCTGAGTTTTTGTGTTAATTATCAAAAGAGATAGGAGCTCTTACTACATCCCTCTTCTCCTGGGATGAATAGCTCAACTAGTAGCTCGCACTAAGGGTAAGTTCTTTCAGCAGTGATATCTTGGTTTGTGGATGTTAACATAAAGTCATCTGAATAACTAGCAATTGTTAAGTCTATGATAATATGTCACTCTAAATATTATATATGAGGTTATATAAAAGTATATATGTATGTTTTGTTGCATGGGGCAACAGGAGATGGGGATGACAGTGAATGAGATTATTAGAAATATCTCCAATGAAAATAGAAAACCCAGAAATGATCAATGAAGTGTTCTAATCAGTACTTGGATGTCCCATTGTGATGAAATACTTTCCATTCAAACAGTAATGGGTTCACCTGAGATTCACTTTTATATCATTAAGACTCAGTAATTTTGTATTTAAGAATTTTAAAAGAGCTGGCTCAGGAGCTACCCAGACCATTAAAGTAAATTTAATCTAGTCTTTAAAACTTTAGAACATTGCAAGAGCTAGGAAGAAAAATAGTATAGTAACCTTTAGCAACTATAGTATTATTATAGTAAAAAGAATAATGTTTGTAACAAAGAATAAATAGGATAAACTAAGCAATTGCAAGTTTCATTTTGATAATAAGGAAAAGGAGGGAGCATTTGAGACAAGGCTGAATTAACAAGGAATTAAAGAAAAGATATGTCTTAATGATGGTGAATATGCATGTGTTGGAAATAAACTAGCTGGTATCAGCGTTTGATGAGATGACTGATTCCGTTCACAAAAGTAACAATATTGAAATAATATATTTAAAATCCTTTAAAAAAAAGTTGTCTTTGGATAAGAATCTAGAAAGTTAAAAAAATCACTTTTTTTTTTTTTTTTTCAAATTGAACTGGATTATTAAAGAAATGGTTGCTTACTATTATCCCAGAATATAATTATAAGTTAAGAATTAATATTAAGAAGGGGCATTCTGACTGGGGTCTCCCTGAGATCGATTTTTTACTGTGCTTGTAAACATTTTATCAGTAAGGTGATAGAAAACAAAATCAATACCAGTAAAGCTTGGAGTTGATACAAAAGCTAAAGGAATGATAAATATTGTAGAATACTGGCCACCGATACACAGTACTCTCTGTCTCCAATAATCTAGGGACAAGGAAACTATTAGACTCAGATATATGAACAAGTTATTCTAGCCTCACACGCAATCTGATTCATGATAACTATCCACGGGAGTAGTCTTACCCTGCAGAAAATCAAGGCCATTTGAATTAGTTTAGCTTGGCAAAAAGAGGGCTAAGCCAACTCAACTCATCTTACATTAAACTCAGATTTACGGCACACAGTGGAACAGGCAGTGCGGATCAGATGACGTGCAATAATAGGTTCTGTGTCTAAGCCTGGTGTGTATTTTCAGTGTGACTAATAAAGAATAATATATTTAGGAGCAAAGCATGTTTGTCATATTTACAAAAGGGGAAATACTCTAGTAAAAGGAAAAAAAAATACAGAGCTAATCTGATAGACAAGAGAAATGAAAATGAGAGTGGAAACTCAAAGTAGGCATATTCACTTTTTTATTAGGAGAGTAATTAACTGTTAAAAGAACTATTCAAGGTTTATATTGAATTCTCCACTGCTAGAAATTTTTTAACAAGATTGGATTTTATTTTTCTCTAAAAGATTATTCTCTACTAAGCACAGCTATTGACTTGATGTGGGAATTAGAAATCCTGTGTTCCATGTTATGAAGGAAGCTAAACTAAATAAGCTCCCAATGATATCTCCTAACTTTAAATTCTAGGAAGAACCTTATAGAGTTCACCAGCAATCTGTCTGCATAAACTACTTGATGCAAAGCAGGTAGATAAGAGGAAAAGAAGGTACCTGAATTCTATGAAAGAAGTCACAGCAACATAATGGTGACATGGAGTAATGTAAAGCTTTATGTGCCATTCCAATTAAGTGAAGCTGAAAGTAAATGACAGACAGAATTGCCTTCAAATAATTTGTGATTTAGTCTCTAGACAAATGCAATACCATTCCAGGGTATTTAAGTACTTATCTGATCACACAAAAGATAGAAATCCTTCTTTTGTAAGAATTTATTGATAATAAAGGTGCAAAATTACTTCCATCTGACGAAAAAGAATAATGTTTATGGTTTTGTGATGGAATTAAAGTCCATTTTTATTCACAAATAGAAGTAAAAATAACAGTATTTATTATTTTGTTATTATTATTCATGCATATATTGATTTCATCTTGCACTAGCTGAAGCATTTTGTTTAGACAAAAGTGAAGAATTGTTCAAGGTTTATCTTTCTATGCTTTGAGTAATAAAAGTAAAAATCTGAAAACTCAGCTTAAACAGCAATAGCAAAATCATGCTGATTTGCAGACTCCTGAAATGGCAGGTTTGAGATATATATACATATATATTTTTTATATATATATACATATATATATATATTTTTTTTCAGTTTGTATTATTTCTACTCAGCTGGAAGTGCTTGTGAAGAAAAGCAGATCTGTTTTGCCTACATTTTACTGTTGAAAAGCTAGGTGTCTTGTCAATCATATTGGCTTCCTCTACTATTGATGGAGAAAAGGCGACATGTCTTATGCTGCCTTACGTCTTCCCGGTGGGATGAATCACCTTTTAAATATTTTCATTTTCTAAAAGTTAGTTTACAAGATTAGCTAGGAGAACTTAGTTAGTTGTCTTTAAACTAAGTATTTAGTTATACAGGAGCTACATTTAAAAATAAAATATTTTTGTACCGGCACTAACAAAATGCCCGACAGGTCTGTGACAGGATGTCACAAATCAACTTCCACAGCCAGGAATGGACTTATGAACCTATTAAACTCACAGTCTTTGGTTTGAAGCAACCGTCATCATCATTAATTGTTATTATTGTACTCCCTGACATTTTCAAGGGAAAAAAAACGCACCAAGGATTTAGTGAGCACCACAGCTGGTCAGCCTAAGACAAGAGTGTTTTACACTTTTGTTAATTAAAATATGTTTTAAAAAAAAGAAAAACATTGAAATGTGGGACCTTCGAGAATATCAGCTATTTCACTATTGCTCTTTACTTTGCCTTTTCTTGTCTTGTATTTAGATTACAAAGTCTATGAGGTAGTAAAGATCTTTTAATTTTGTATATGTATGATGCCTAATATAGTAGAGAGTTAGCTGTAGAACTGCAGAAGCACGAAGAGGATGCAGGCCGAAGTCTAGATCTAGGGCAATTAATTTTGCGTTAAGCTTTACCTTTAAATATTCTGCTTCTGGCAACCAGCTCCTGAAAATAATGTAATGTTATCCAACCAAACCAGACAATATTAAAATGCTTTTTATGCAAAACAGAACAGAAAAGAACATGCAGGCGTGCTGGTCAAATCGTTTTTGAAATGCCCAAGTTACTGCACTACTGAATTGTCATGATTGTGCCTACGTATCCTCGAATATCTGTGGCTCAGACTCAAATCATCTTTTTTTGAGGTTTTCAGCTGATTATATTTAAAAACTTATCATTTTCAGCTTATTCTTTTATCAATGGAGACAGAAAATAAAAAACTGAAAGAAAGAAGGAAAGGTGCTTGAGAGAGTGAATATTATCTGAAGTCTTTTAACAAAATCTTCAAATATTTTATGAAAAGTTACTTTAAATTTCCAGTTCATCATACTTTCAAAGTTGTACTTTTTAATGTATTTTTGTAGAGATAGATCCCTTATGAAAAGAAAGGTCCTTTCCTATTTCTGTCTTGTCATTCATATTGTTTTCTACAAGTTACTAAAGTACAACTAAAGTCATATTTGATTATCCCTTTATTCCAAAAAACCGGAAAGATAATGCTTTCCAGCATTACTATTCCTCAAAGTAGGTCTTTTTTTTTTTTCTTTCTCACATCTTGAGGAGTTAAATGCTTGTATAGAACTTAGTGCATTTAAATTTGCTGTAAGCTAAATAGACAGAAAATGCCACTATCGTACAGTGGATGATGACACACAAAGATATATATCTCTGTATATCACCAAATATGTAACTTAGTGCATTTGTATTTTCCCCCTTTAAGCTTCTCCTGCATGCACTCATACTTTGATGAAATCTGAAGCGGGCTCCTTGCCGTTCCATACACCAGGAGCTTCTTTCTGCCTGATCAAGGCCCACAGTCAGAATTGCCTTTTTTCCCAGTGTGTTTTTATGTGTATATGACACTGAGCAGTCTATCAAGTAACGGGGATTGTGCAGAGTCTATATTGGGGTGAAACACAATTATTTCTCATTAAAGAGGCCAATCTAGTATGATGCATGTTGTTAGTAACTTTTTGTTTTTTAATTGACAAAAGAGTTGCACCATAACCAAGTTTTAGTAAAATCGTTTCACTGAGCAAAGTCCAACCAAGCAACGAAACTCCGACCCTCATGCAAGCCTGGGACGTTGCGTATGAGTGTGCATAGGAGTTGGAGATCAGATCTTGCAAGGCTCTGGTCCAAGTGCTGATGAGGCTGTGCAAGGTACTTGCCCGCTCTTCACGGCATTGTAGCATCTCAGCACCTGCCAGGACTAAATTCTGCAACCAGGCTGCTAAATTCCGATGCCAGTAACGGAAAGCCCTATTTCCAAAGATCTCTGATGGAGCAGAAATCCCCTTTGTTTGGGGTGACAGTTTCTTAGCAACAGCTATTAGTGAGCAGCTGCAGACCCAATCAAACGGCAAACTCCGACAATCTCCTTTGTACATGTCTTGAAGAAAAATCCCTTGCTCTAGAATATAAAACATATTGACAATTATACACTAGTCCCAAATATAACTTTTCCCTGCAGTTCTACAGGCGGGTTAGCTGTACTGAGCAGTCAGCCTGCACACGTGGAAAAATCAATTTCATAAGAGATATATCTTCATGTGTCATGATCTGGTGTATGATAGTGGTGTTTTATGTCTATTTAGCTTACAGAAAATTTAAAGCTATAACTTTTAATTCATGGTGATATTAGCAGTAAAGTTACTCAACAATTAAACAGATTTCTCTATCTTTCTCGTCTTCTCTTTCTCTCTGTCTTTTTTCTATGTTGATTAACTGTAATAATCATCCAGAAATGACCTTGAAAGATTGGACATTCTTCTTGGTTTAAGTGCCATTAGCAATATATATATACATATTTTTTTTTTTAGAAAGCAAGCCACTTAGGTAGTTGGCAAAAAAGTACCGATAAAAATCTACTCTTGGCTACTCAGTAAATTGCATTGCACTATCTGCTTGCCAGCTGAGGGTGAAGAACATTGTATATTAAAAGATTTTCATTGTGTAATAATGTGAACACCAGCAGCAGTAATTATAAAATCAATAATTCGTAATAAATATGTCCTCCTTATATAATTACTAAATGATTGCAAAACCAATATTATGCACTAGTTAGAATGGAAAAGGTTGCCGCTAAAGACTTTCTATATTACACATTATTGTTCAACTCTTAAACACCCTTGGCCAAATGAAGCATAGCTCAGCCTCATCAGAATTAAGCTAAATGCTATTTCAGTTTGATCTTCTTAAAAAGTATTTGATTCATAGGAAAACTAATTACCAGACTAAAATGCAACAAAAAGTGACTTAAATGCACAATGTTAAATATCATTTATTGTGAAATAAATGTGAAACAAAGGAACATAGCTTCCATCCTATCAGATGCTCTTGGTTTAGTTTTTTTTTTTTTTTTTTTCATACCTTCTCCTATCTTTACTTTCTGGTTGGATGTTTTGATTCTCCAGGAACCCAAATAAACCTCAACATCTCTTCATTTGTAACTGTCTTCGCGTTTTTGGCAGGCTTTTATTTTTGCCTCGAGTGGCAATTTCTGCAGCTGAGATAACAAAGGAGCTGGTCTTTTTGTGGGATTCCACCTTTCAGAGTGCTGAAATTCAGCAAGAAGGCCAAATGGTTTATTATTTCAATTGTATAACTTGCTCCGAGGGTTATCAGATGACCCTACAATTAGCACAAATGCAAATGCAAAGAAAGTAAACCCATAGAGATAAAAATGTGAATTCCTAGACACTTTTACACAATACAGCTGCTCCGCACAGCCTAAACCCACCCTTAAGTAATAACTCCTAAGTCGTCAAAGATGTGAAATTTCAAAGAATACAAGACATGATGGACATTGTGTATGCACACATGCATATGTACAGGCTCAGATGTGTATACATAAGTTACTAGATTTCAAATACAGGCTTCCTTCTGTTCTCTGGTGATTCCCCTATATGTTTTTTCTCCTCTTATTTCTGCATGTTTTTACCTTACTGATCCATGGGGAAAGATTCATCTCATTAGTTGTAGAACTCCACAGCATAGACATTTACATTGAGCTAATTACCCCATGTTCCATATGTAGTAAGTGAGAAAAATAGGTCCTTTTATTGCAAAGTCTCATCCTAAATCTAACATCTGAAAGAGACCAGGTGACTTTCATCCTAAAACTGCTTATTCCTCCCCACAGGGAGGTAACTAACTCAGATGTAGATGTCTACCTTGTAGGTGTATCCTACTCTTTTCCATCTATTTTAAGATAGCATTTTTCCAAACAGCAAACAAAACTATTTGAATAACATATGCTGTTTTCTTTGCCCATTGCCTCCCAGTATGAGTAAGTGTAGAATTTGCCAGTAGTTTTGTCAATAACAGTTCTCATCTCACTCCTCCAAATGCTATTCCCCTATCTTCTGCAAAGATATGTGGTTCCTTTGTGTAGGAACATTTGATAAAAATATCCTTTTGGTATACCATCTCAGTTTGCAGATATAAAAAGCTTACATTGCCTCTGATTCTAGAATAGCTTAATTGCTTACAATGGAGGGCATTAAAAGTGAACAAAAATAGGAGAGTAGAGAACTAATAAAACAAATATTCCCGCTTGAGACCAGACTGTAAAATGAGAACAGGGACCAGTCACGCTGCCAGGTCTCTTCTCTTGTCGTTTCTTCTTTCTCTCAGTTTGCTATAGCGAAATAGGGAACATCTCATGCAGATAAAATCTTAAGGAGGTAAGATTAGGTAAATAATTTGTAATTGAGCAGAAAATAAACTATTTTGGTCAATCTGGTTTTATGATAGGACTCAGCTTAACTATTATAGATATTCGGAAACACCTAATAAACATTGCAGTTGTCATACACTCAGCAACTTTAATAATTTTGTTCTTATAGTAGCCTTGTATGAGATACAGAAGATGCTATCATTCCACTTTGCATTTAGGACAAAAAAAAAAAAGCATGAAAGGATTAAGAAATGTAATCAGACTTGCTAGTACAGACATAAGTAATCCACATAAAGCCTGGTGACTCATCTAAAGTCCAAGTTCACACCAACCCTATGAGATTCAGAATATCTGTGGATGCCAGATTCTAGCTCACTGCATTATCAGTTGAGAAAGTAGTTGCAACCAAGTTAACCATCTGAACAGTTCCTAATGTAATTTACATGAGGCCTAATAAGGCATCTGTAACAAATACAGCATTAAATCCAGCTTTCTGAATTTGTCAGCTTTCATCCTTCAGTGGAATCAAGGTGAAATAAGGGTTAGGATTTGTGTTTCATGTCAGTGGTTAATTCATGTCCTGTGAGTTGGTTTGTGGGGTTTCAGGTACTGAAAGTCACCTGATAATATTTTTCCTAACAGGGGAAATTCTTCATTTGTTCATAATAACAGTTTCTCTAAATACTTCACAATGTGAATACCCTTGTTTTCTCAGACTGGAAAATGCATGTAGGAATGACTAAGTGTCTAGATGAAGGAAACTGAATGTTAGATCAGACTTACTTTTGCTGGATCAGAAGAAAAATCTTCCTTGTCCAAAATTGTGTCTGGTTATGGTCAGTGGGAATTCTTTAGGTAAAAATCTGTCTGGAATTACTGTTCGACTGTGATTAGGCTGTTAAACTACCCCTGGAGACATAAATGCTCAAGGTTCTTATCATCAAATCAAACCCGCTGAACAGCTTCGTTGAAGAGGTGGGTGAAGATTTTTTTTCCATTTCATCTTTCTGCATCACGATGAAGTAAATTTTGTGGGGATAATATTTAATGAAATTAGCAAAGAAAAGCCACCTTAGACCCTTCAGTTAACCATCAGAGGCTAAAATTAGTGACATAGGCTACACTGTAAACCAGCGATGTGAAGGTGCATTTTATCTGTGTGAAAGCACAGATTGACTAGGTTGACTTAAGGGAATTTACCTCCCTACTCCATTAGCTCCATTCACTGAAGTGTAGTTTGTCAAGGATTTATGAACATCCAGAAGCCTCATCAGAGAAGACTTATGATCTCTGTGCCACATCCATGCGCCACTGAGTCAATCTGTGCATGTGCAGTATGTCTGATATACCTAGAATGTGATTGATTTATTGTATGTGCTTTCATATTTTTGTTTGGAATTTCTCCATCATTCAAATCAAGGTTATATTTGCCCTTACCAATTTGCACCTGTATATTTTAGAATAAGTAGAAGGTATAAGCTCTTGGCAGGAAAAAAAAAACAGGGTGAAACTCTGTTATATACACCACACAGGAATTAAGGCAACATGATCAAAATTGTCCCTACTCAACTAAAATGTTGAGATTCTGTGTGGAAAAAAAATACCATTTCTTCCTTTCCTTCTTCTCCTTTGTATTGATTATGTTAAATGGGAAAGAAATGATATTTTAACAGCAACTGCATATTGATATTTGCATCAAAGAGATTAGAGACATAGACACCGTACAGTTCATGTTGTAGGATTATAAAGAACTATATAATACAAGAGAAAAGTGTATATATATGTATAAAATGGCATTCAATAAGAAATAGTTTTAAAAATATGAACACCTAAAAGCACACGCTGCAATAATTTCAACTCCAGAGAAGGACGAACTATTATGATCAGTGAAAATATTTTAGATTTAAGTTCATAGGTTTTAAGGCCAAAAATGTACCTTTATGATCCCTTCATTATGAAGAAGAGAGCAACCTAACCTCTGCACATCAGCAGCTACAGTTTTCGTTCAGTGGTATCAGTCAACTATTGCTGCTCAACTAGGGTTACATACCTAGAGCTACCGGTAGAACTAGATTTTCTCTTGCCATTTAGAGTAGAAAAAAAATGCCACCAGATTTGGATAGCAAAGTTTTACAATTTTCTGACACTATAGAAAGCAACTTCAGAAGAGGTGAGGTAATAGAGAAAGAGAGGTGTTCCTGAGAGTAGATACAATAATATACAGTAAAAATGCAAAAACAATAAAACATAGGCAAGTAACAATGTGATTCAATAATTAGGTTAAACAATACACCTGGCAAGGCCATGCATGATGATAAACATTGTTATTTTTCTTGTTCATCTATTAAAGGGACATGAGAAAGAAGGACAAAAGGCTCCTCCTGTTTCCGCTACTGCTTAAAAGCCAATATAGCTTAGCAAGAGGGAAGTTCAGGCGCTGTGCTCATGAGCAGGGTTTCTCCACAAGAGGCATGAGAAGACAGGTCGTGAGTCAAAGGGAATGCGACCCTTGATTCCACTTGACATTAAAGAGGAGAGCTGAACTCCCCTGCAGCTTACTGTGTCTTGTACTATATCTGTTCCCTTTCCTGAACAGCAGTCCTGGAGGAATTCTGGCAGAGATGGAGCAACTTTGAATTTTGTCTGATCTTCCTAGTAGAGCTAGTGGTTTAAAACATAATTATGAGTTAGGCTGACCTGGAGCAGTGTTTTCAGAAGCATCCAGGCAGCTTAAGAGAGAAAGTCTCGATTTGAAGTGCAGCATAAATAGATAGGAGCCTAAGTCCCTTAAGATTTCACCGATACCACCTTTGAAAGATGGGGCTTAATTTAAGTTTGGTCTACTTAGTGCATCTGATTTCAACTTCAAGTAACCTCAGTTCCACTAGTTTGTGCTTATCTTACAGAACATGTTTGGAAATGAACTAATTTTCTCCTACTCTCTTTTTTTCTTACAGTTCTTCTCCTACATTCTCTTGCTTACAGAAAACGGAAGAGTATAAGTGTAAAGACACTACTCCTGTCCAGTATATCTATGATATTTTTTAGTTTCTCACCCTTAATTCAATTTAGCCTTAAACGCATTTTTTCTTTCAGTCAGAAATACTTGTCTTGAAAAACTCCTAAGGGCTACCTCCTTGGAGAGCTTTGTTAAATCTAATTTTATTAAAACTTAGGATATGAAAATCTTGTTTGCATAATTATCAACATTAAATATTTCTACCTTTTCTTTGGAGACCTCATTTGTAATCACTCTATTTTTTTCACTTTTACTTTTCAGACTATAGTCTGAAACAAATTCTACAGGGTAATAAAGTCAGAACAAGTTTTCATTTGTTATGAACTTTCCTTTGCAGCAGTTAACTCAGAATCACAATGGATGTTGTATCCTTTTTCTGTGTGGTCCTGTGAAATGTAAGTCAAGTGATGACAGCAACCCAAACTGAAGTTGTATTCATTCATATAGAAAAAAGTGAGATGTTTCATAAGGCAGCATTCTTTCCTTTGAATCAGGACTGAAGCACTGCCAGCACAGTTATGGAGAGCTTTTGTAGAAGATCCCTATCATGAACAAACATGGCCCTTAAAACTTTAAGAAATTTCCAAATGCCTCTTTTGCTCACAGGTCAGGAGAATCCTTACTCTTGAAATTTAATGATCACTAGATACCTGAAAATAAGAAAGTAATATGTAATGACAATTCTTGTTCTCCAGGGTTTGAAAAGATATAGAGGATGCTGTAGAAGTAATTAAACACAACCCACTCACAGAGAAGAATCAATAACATGTGATTTAGATTCCCATCACACATCATAAATTAATAATAGCTAATATGAATGGCTGGATCAATCTACTCTAATTTTAATTTTCTAAAACTTTTGCATGTACTCTAAACCGGTTGTCTACTCTTACCCTTTAGTTATGGGAAGAATATTTAGCTCCAAAAAGGGCAATGATTTAGCATTGATTTTAACTTTCGCTAGATATCTCTCTCATTTTACAAAAAAAAAAAAAGAATAAAGTTTAGATAATTTAAGACAGATACATGATACATAGATTTTTATTTTTTAAATCAAATTAGATGAAACGTTTTCCAGCTTAAAATAAAAAGTTCAGCAGCAGTGCACAATACGGATAATGTATGTATAACAATAAAAGCAATACATTATTTGTATGCATAATATCCAAAATATTGTTAACAAAGATTTTAATTTTATAAAAGACTAAGATCAATTTCCAAAGCTCTTGGAAGGAAGAATACCAAACAAAACCCAAAGTTTGTTTTCCACCATCTATATCATTTGCTTTTTGCAAATGGTTGGTGATAATGATATGTTTCTTAATTGTCGTAACTACTTAACCACTTTTCACTTGCGACCTGCTGATTGAAAGTCTTTTTTGTAAATATTTCATCTGTTAGAAAATGTTCTGATTATTTTCTAAACTAGTATAAAAAACCTTACAAAAAAAATTAAATTAGTCTCTGGCACTTCAGAAGGTAATATGATGAATTTTTGAGAGGTAAGTAAAATTATAGACAGAAAGTATTTAGCAGGTATAATTGCAAATTGTGACACATTCAAACAATGAAACAGAAAAAAAAGAACAAAATTCAAGACTGACAATCAGATCCTTCTTCCATCTACAAATCACTGTCAAGACTTAATTCATCACCGCATGAACTTCCTAAGCTGAAATATAATATTGCCACTGAGAGAACTACAGACCTAGTAGATTAACTAATGGAGATCATTCCCTTGAAAATGATTTGAGATTTTGGTAGCAGCAACATGAATAAAGTAAAAATGGTAAAGCTGTAGCTTTTTATAATTACTCTGACCCCCCTCACAGGGGTTATGTAAACCTCACTGCTGTTTAATTGTGAGCAGGTCTTGATTGAAGACTTGTGCTGCTATTGTGATGCCGTTCAGAGGGACTTAGGTTGGATAGTTGGGCAGAGAGGAACCTCATGAGGTTCAACAAAGACAAGTGAAGGGTCCTGCACCTGGGAAGGAATAACCCCAGGCAGCAGTACAGATTAGGGGTTGACCTGCTGGAAAGCAGCTCCACAGGGAGGGATTTGGGAGTCCTGGTTGACACCAAGTTACCCATGGGGCAGCAATGGGCCCTGTGGCCAAGAAGGCCAATGGGCTCCTGGCTGCATCAGGAGGAGCTGCCAGCAGGGCGAGGGAGGGGATCCTGCCCCTCTGCCCAGCTCTGGGGAGGCCCCACCTGGAGTACTGGGGGCAGTTCTGGGCTCCCCAAGACAACAGGGATGTGGAGCTTCTAGAGAGGGTCCAGCGTAGAGCAAAAAAGATGATTAAGGGACAGGAGCATCTGTCATATGAGGAAAGACTGAGCAAGCTGGGCCTGTTTAGCATAGAGAAGAGAAGACTGAGAAGAGATCTGATCAATTTGTATAAATACCTTAGGGGACAACATAGGGAGGATGAGGCCAAACTCTTCTCAGTGGTGGCCAGTGACAGAACAAGGGGTAATAGGTACAAGCAGAAACACAGGAAGTTCCACCTCCATGTGAGGAAGAACTTTCCTGTGAGGGTGCCAGAGCCCTGGCACAGGCTGCCCAGAGAGGCTGTGGAGGCTCTTTCTCTGGAGATCTTCCAAACCCGCCTGGCTGCCGCCCTGTGCCCCGTGCTCTGGGTGTCCCTGCGTGTGCAGGGGGCTGGACTAGATGATCTCTAGAGGTCCCTTCCAACCTTAACCATTCTGCGATTAAAGGAGACATCTCTGCTTTCTACCTTTTTGAGCAAGATCAGGTGGCAAACCATTGGTTTAGCCTGAATTCTAACAAGGATGCTGTGTCCCCCCTTTCAGCCCAAGGCTGAAAGTTTTGCATTCCCTGTTTAATGTCTGATTCAATATGTGATTATACAAAATCCAAATTTCTGAATGCATAAGCCCACAACTTGCTTTAGGCAAAGATAATGTTTTCATCTGTTCCCTGCCCATGTCCACTGTGATGGGCTCCTAAGTCAGCCCAAGCTTAGAGGTGGAACTGCTACTACCTTTTCCTCAAAATCAGCCCGTCAGAAATACATATATCTTCTGAATCATTATTCAGTTTCTGCATGTTTATTACAGGGTTGTTATCTTCAAAATCTTGTTCATGAGCAAAGCAGAAGCACACCATGTATATATTTATATATACGTGAGTGTGTGTATGTGTATATATATATATATATAACATATGTATCTATAGAAGAATCCAGGATATAAAGGTAGATGTGTGTGTATTTATATATAGGCAAAGCCAAGAATTTGTTATTAGTAGTATGGAAATATTATAAGTCTAATTCAAGAATCTTCATTAGTCTAGATCTAATTTTTACACAAAATCAAAGAATAATGATGCAGTTAGAGTGGCTCTACAGAGAAAAAAAAACAATAATAGCAATATGATTAAAATAGTGACACATAAGCTTCTTAGTTTCTACCTTTATTCCTCATGTTATGCTCACTCTTACCCTGCTTCTTAGAGTCCTAATGTTGGAGTTTTCACTCTGGTGTTTGTGGGTGGGGAGTGTTGCAGTGAGTTGTCAGCATCCAGAGTCCTTTGCAGAGAGGAATATGATGTTCCCCTTAGTGGTTATTTCTCCCTCTCCAGGATCCACTTGAGGTCCTTTTTATATGTTTAGCAACATTAATTTATATCTTTCTCTTTCTTCACTAGTCTGTAGCTCTGAGTTATCTCCATATTTGCAATATATGCAAATATATTTACAAACACATTTATTTATAAATATGCTCTATATACACAGAATAACTTATTGCTACTGCTATCTATATAAATATGCTTATACTGCACAAAGATAACTGAAAGTAAAACAAATCAGCCATAGATACCTGGTCAGCTAAAAACTGTTGTCACGACTAAAAAGGTAAAACAAATCTATAGGCAGGTCAAGAAAAGTTCAGACAGAACAAGCTGGACAAGCCTCATACCTAATGTCTGGTCACCTAGATGTTCTTTGTTGTCAGTGGAGCAACATATGAACCCTACAGAAAGTAATTTTTCACATTCTAGATAGATGTTTAAGGAAAGTAGGAGCAATTCCCCTGTGAAGGGGTCAATGTCTTTTGTTTGCCTTAGAAATCTATACAAATAGCTAGTTAGATGTGGTGTGATTCAGTACTCTAGCTGTGGATTCTTAAGGGCAATAGAGACCTAGCATATCTGAGACATATGCAGGGGCCTGGAAGGTGATACTATGGCGGTATCTGGAAGCCAAGCAATCACTTCAAATAGGCCTATATTTAGTTGAAGAAGACAGGAAAAAAAAATACAGAAGAAGAAGCTTTTTACCATGAGAGTGGTCAGACACTGGAACATATTGGTTGGAGAGGACGTGGACTCTTCATCCCTGGAGATATTCAAAACTTGATTGGTTACAGCACTGAGCAAACAGCTCTAGCTGATCCTGCTTTGGGCAAGGGCATTGGACTAGATGACCTCCAAAGGTCCCTTCCAACCTCAAGCGTTCTTTGATTTTGTGATTCTACACTTGGCCAGCTGAATCCTGCCACTAAATTCAAAAGCATCTTGAGACTTTGGACACATAGATTTTGGTGTCTGGATGTCTCTGTGAGCTGCGTGTCTAAGTTTCCACTATACTACTCCATGGCAAACCAGCTAATACATTTAATGGAGAGTAGAGAGGCACTCAGCTGAGCACGAGTAGATGTCTCATTTGAGGTGGTCTACACAGAGCTGCCAGGTAGGCACTTGCACCTTTTGATCAAATCTAGGCAGATACATTTCTAACTTCCACGTTCATTTTCAGGGGAGACCAAAGTTATCATTCTGTGCCATATTAAACATTCTCAAAATGAGGGCATCAATGAAAGGGAAGCTTTTCTAAATCTCAGAGATAATCTTGATTTCTTTAAAGATTCAAGAGAAGGGAAATGGGGGTATCTCCATTTTGAAAGCCCCGCAACACATTGGTTTTGACTTTTTTTTTTTCATATTTCTAATCATTAAGGAGTAATCAGCTTTTTCCTATATATGGAGCTCAGTTTAAATTAGTTTAGAACTGGTGAAAACAACTGACCTAAAATTTTTGAATAGATAAGTTCTTAAGTTTAGTCATCAAAAATAATCAGTGATGACCTCCTTGGCATTTCCATGAAGCACTGAAAAGCTGCTTTTGTTGGGAAGACCTTGTCACTACATCTCAAAATAGGTGGAAATATAGCATACCAACTTGCAATACACTCACAATATTGCCCCTCACCTTTCAGGTGACTTCAGTACTTTTGAAATTGTCCTTATGAGATAAGTCCTTCCAAATTTGCTTAAAAATAATAGCCCTAGGGTTCAAGTGCTAAATTTACTACTTAAGCATTAAATCAAGATCCAGGAAAGAAAGAAAAAAAAAAGTCCTTGGGCATGAATTCAGTTACTTGTGTCTTTTGTGATGGAAAGGGCTGATTCTGCCCCTACTTACAAAGCTGTAAATTTGGACTAGGTTTCACCAAAGGCAGTCAGGATACATCAGGTGTCAACAAAGAGCAGTTCAAACCTTTATTTGCGACCTTATTTTCTTCTATAAAAGGGAGAACTATTTCTATCTGAAGTAACAGAGAAAAAAAAAATCAGAAAAATTGCTGAACAGATTCAGTAGTTTTACAAACAAGAATTCTATTAATCTGTTTCTGTTGTTATTATGGATGTCTTCAATTGTACACACAAAAAGGAATAATGACAAAGAAAAGAAGCAGGAACTTTGGTCTAAGTGTGAAACCTTAAACTGGCTGATAAATTTTCTTTACTTGCTTCCTCATCTTTTTATATCTTATTGCTAACTATATGTAACAAATGTCTGACCTCTGATTTTTTTTATAAGTAAACGCTCATAAGGCATGTATGTGGCTATCCTTTTTAGCTCTTCCATTCTCCTGTGGATTTTGTTACGTGTATGTGTGTGAGAGACAGTGGCATTTTATATTGACTGAGACAAGTATAAAAACCTCTGGTGGCTCAGCTGCCACCACAGTAATTCCACATCTCATCCAATTTGTGAAGAAATATAACTCTGTGCTTTTGAAGTTTTGATATAATAGAAACAGAGTAGAAGGGCCATCTGAAAGATGTGGTTTAGGAAATAAAACGGGGCATGCATTTCAATACAAAGATTTGTGGTTATCCATCCTTCCCTTTGCTAGAGGGAATTTAGGTCAAATGCTGGGAAGATAAGGGGATGGCTAGTGTGTCATTACATAATGGTGCAAATCTGGGATAATGATCAGGAAGATGGGGATCTGGGCTACAGATCATGATGCTTGTTCAAGTTTGACTTAGTCAACATCAGGACTCTGAAGCTTCATGGGGCTTCTTCAAACTCAAAGAACAAAACAGAACAGTCTCCTGTTTGCATGGCTCTGTTTAGAGATGTTGATTTGCACTTTCAGCATAATGTTTATGACAACAAGAAAAACAGATTGTGAAGCTTCAAAGCAAAAAAGGCTGGAATGTATTGGTGTGATCCTGCAAAGGGTAAAGTTGTTACCTCCCAGCAAAGCATCTTGCCTATCATCTCATCTGCTTTTCTCAGGATTTTCATGTCTCACATAGGCATGGAAAATCCACAAGTCTGATTCTGCTCTGCTTAGTATGGTCTGCAGTGCATCTCCCCTCACTAAGTCCCCTGTCTTCAACAGGTTGATAGCAATTTTCATACACTTCGTGCTCATTTTTTTTTGCAGATATGACTGTATGAGCTGTACAAAATGTGCCTTGGATGTCACTTAGGGTAGAATAGTATGGGGCCTGAAACAGCTCTTACCAAACAAAATCTTCTAGTTTAGATTTACTTGCCTCTGAATCACTGTCAGAAAAATAGTATATTTCTACATTTTTTTTTTCAATTCAGAGGAGAATATTTGATCAGATTTTTTTTCTTCTATAAAATCAATTGCTTTCTAATTTCAGTTTTTAAGTGTTGACTTGGATACTAATTGATGAAAGACAATATAAATATCCAGAAAGAAAAGTTGTTTTGTTTGTTTGTTTGTTGTTCTTTTTAAACATGAATTTCAAATGAAATGCTAAGATAAGCGCAACTTCAGAAAAAGATATTTTGAAATGTCATTTCCATAGTCAATTTTGATTTTGGTAGTCCAAAAAAAAAAAAAAAAAA
>VZSV01000045.1:3383667-3414804 GCA_013398735.1 Nothocercus julius
AAAAAAAAAAAAAAAAAAAAAAAAGAGAAGAATCATATCAGGTAATCCGATATTCGGGGTCTCCATTTATGGAAATTACTGCTAATCCTCCATGTATCTATGTCTAATTATTTTTTAAAGTTATTTATGGGGTTCTTTTTCCAGCTCTTCTACCTACAAAATACCTGAGGCATTTTGCACCAACAAAATGAACAGCCTTTAATATCTGAAATAAATTATGATTGCTAATGTACTCCTGATCGGTATGTGTTAATATACTCCTTTATATGAATGATGAGTCAACCACCGAACAGAGCTCAGAAGCCATGGGCAGAAATTCTTTGGCACATCATTTTCTAGGCACCACAGAAAGGGAGAGATGTAAGAAGAGTTACAACATGGTTTGTTTTCACTGTTATTTGGCTGCAGGACCAAATGGGACACTTCTAATGGGGAATAATCATCTTGGCATGTGGCATTCAAATAGAAAATATGAACAGGAAAACAACAGCAAAAATTTGCACCCAGATGTGACTCTTATTCTTTGCAGCACTGTAAATGTCAAAGTTCTGGATCCTATGCTATTGCAGTTTTCCATCAGCTAAAGATACTAGTGCACATAAGAAGTATATTTTTTTTTAAGTATATGAGAAACATCTCAATTCTTTTGATAACCATAACATCCTCTTTTAGATAGAAGACCAACCTCTTTCGTGGATGAACTTTTTCTAACCTACCCTCTGAGACCACGTGATTCTTTTGTTGATTTAATTTTAGAAAATGTTGGTAAATCACATGTTGGAGCAGAAAGTCAGTCCATTAAGATGCTTTGTAATTTATCAAAATGCCTGTTTATTCAAAACTGACCAGAATACACTTGAGTCAAAGTAATTTCTGATGAGATTTGCAGAATGGCTGTGTCATGTCACATGGTCTGGAGTAAATCTCCAATGATTTGGACCAAAGATCAAAATGTACATCGAAACAGGATGTAAAATCCTATTGAGGACGTCAGCTCATCAGAATCCACCCTGTTGTGAACTTTCCAACATCAACTTCTGAAGCAGCTGAGATTAATACTTACTACTTTTGAACTAACATGGCTTTGTTTTGAAAAATAGGTACATTCAGATCAGGGTGATCCAAAGACTTGTCTATGAGTATTTATTATCTTGCATAAAACATGCTTATTAATACAAAAACATTTAGCTGGAGAAATGTTTCCATCAAGTTTCACTTCAAAAACATGCTTTCAAATATTACAATTTTTCCTATCTAACTTGTTTCACTCTGATTTTTTTTTTGAATAATGAAAATATTATTCATATCAACCTTTGATCTTTTTATTTTCTATATAGTCCAAACTTGTACCACCCTGCTTAACAAATATTGCACTTTTTTATAATTAAACATAAATGATGGATTGAATTTTATTTTGAAAAGACCATGGCATGGCATCTAGTGTCCAACCCACTGTAGTAGTTTGCCCAGTAGAGATGTTCAGCTGCTGTCAATCACAAACAGAGATCATTCTGTTGCATTTCTACTCTAACAAAATTCATTTTTATCTTTTTTTTTTTTTTTTAAGTAGACAAAGAATAGTATTTGCTTTTTTCTAGTGCTCTTTTCTAATGTTATCCTAAATCCTGTTCTATATAGATTCACACTCTGCATACTGTTCCTACCTCTTTGGTGTTGTAACAGGATTTTTGCATGTGGGATAGCCTGCAGCTGGTCCAGAGCTCTTAAAGGAGTTCTGCCTTGGGCTGAAACTGCATCTCCCATGCACAGGTGTTTTGTCCTTGAAACTTGATTGTGTCATATAAACATGACTACAGTCTCCATCCTGCAACTGTGGAAGAACATTCAGGTGATTATCTTGAAGATAAACACCAAGAATTTGTACTCTGTTCAAAAAGTTGGAGGAAAAAGCAGAGAACACAGCCCAGGGATTGACTTGTGCAGACTGATGTGTGCTGATTTGGAGATTTGAGGGAGACTTGAACAGAAGCAAAATTAGCATCTCCAAAGAAAAAGATGGAATACCCGTTATTTAAGAAAATGTTATTTTGGATATTGCTATTGTGAAACCGATTACAGTTTTATAGAGCAGGAATCTAGTCTTTTATAAGGCAGAAATAGATATAGATTACTCAGTGTTTTTCTTTCCTTCCTTCCTTCCTTGGGCCCAGCAGCCAACTCACATAAAGTCAATCACTTTTCCACTCTTTGCATTTTCTTTAATTCCATTTCTTATTGTTGTTTCTGGAAGCTTATTTTTTTTAGCCAGGGCCATGTTTATTTTCTTGTTAAGTTGTATGTAGCTACAGTGTTAAACACATGATTCAGAGCAGAGGTAATGTTTGCCCCATCACCACCCCCAAGCATAACAACAAGAATGTGAGAAAAATTCATACTGTGCTCAAAAATTGCTCACACAAAATAGGGTCTAGGCCTCAATGTACAATATCCATGCTCAGGAAGCTTGCAAGGTATTACAGCATGTTAAGACATGGGTACATCTCTGTCAAATAGGCCCTGAAAACAGCTCCCTAACCTTTAAAATAATACCAATAACAAAGCTTCCAGTAGATATCAACCTCCTGCTAAGTGCATTCTCTCTGTTTGAAAATGTTGCTAATTCAAAACCATTAAAATAGATTCTCTTAAAGACTCTGTTCTGTCAAACAGCAAAACCACAGATATATATAGAGAGGGATTTAATTATCACTGTTCTGTATCTCCAAGAATGAGTTTTTTCTGAGTAATAATTGCCTAAGTTTGTCTTCAAAAGGCATTTTAATAGTGCTAATACTAGTAAATATTGCTCATTTTGGTACTGATGTGCCGTTTTAATAGTTCCCACGGTTTCTAAAAGTCATTTCTTATTGTTTTACTGTAGAAAGAATCTTACTTTAATTATGTCATAATTGTTTGTAAGCCATAGAATCTTAATTAATGCCAATGGCTTAAAGGCACACACTGAGAGCAGACTTTTTGTTTCTATTTGTTTTCCAGGCTCTTCTGTCTGTAGCAAAGGTCCCTGCATGAGTCTCTACCTGTTTTCCCTGTTCCTTTCTGTTGCCTTTTTTTTTATATTTATGATTTGTTGTCTTCTCTCTCTCTCTCTCCTCACTTCTGAGCTACTACTTCCATTTTTAAAAAGCAAAATAAAATGAATTATCTTTTTGCATTTGATAGCTTTGAATTTGGAGAGCTCAATGAGTTCTTAGGATCAAAACAAACATTCCGGTCATGAGTTTGAGATACAAGCAAAAATGTGAAAAGTTATTTCAGAAAAAGAGGTTTCCAGAGTTTCTACTATTAAGTGATCTGATTGTGCATCTGAATCAAAGGTAAACAGAGTGTTAATGGCTAAACCAGATTCTTTCCTCTGTTTGCTTACAAACAATTCACACCACAGTAGTAGCTTCGGGCCTTATACCCTGAGTCTTATGTTCCAGCTATAGCTTAAACCCAAGAAGTTATTTTGTTAGAACAGAAAGGTGATGAGGGGAACATTACCATTTTACAGGACATGAAGAAACGAAGCATAAAGCAATTAAGGAACTACATTTTCAAGGCACTCACATACAAATGGAAATTAGACATATTTGAGGGATGCTCTGAAAATAGCAGGTTGCACATCTGAATGGGCTGTATGCCAATATTGTGCAGTCCACACTCCAGTCATATCAAAATAGGTATCAACAGTGCATCATCAGATACACTTTACATTAGCTAAGAGTTCCTTTTTTGTCATCCTGGAGAATGTTTTAAGCTTTTACTTAAAAATAATGTCCTGGCACTTTTAATTTCTCATGGGAATGTAAAGCTTTAATCATCTACAAATATATTTTTAATGTAATAAGAGGAATTTAGTTAAATAGGATAGAACTTAAGTTTTTTTTCTTTCAAGTCTGATTTATATAGTATAACACTTGCTTTCCCTTGAAGCCCTCAAATCATGAGTTACATGGTATACTGAAGTAGGTGTCAAAATTAATGAGAAATCTAGATTTGAAGCTGAAGTACTATCATATATATTGTCCCTTATTCCCGATGAACTTCAAAGTCCTACAGATAACCCATGGTCAAGTCTGAGACAAAGTGATTTGCCTCTGATGAAACTAAGAATTTGTGACAGAATTTGGAATTAATATGGATGTGTTGCATCTTAGTTTACTAATAAAATTTAAAAAGAAAAAACAAACTTCTTAAGTGCAACTTAAACTTCCCCCCCCTCCCCGCTTCCCCGTCCCCTCTAATTTGGTCCTTTATATGAAAAGGGAAGAGACTTATTAGATCTAGAGTAGTCTAGGCTGGAAACGGCCATCAAAATTACAATGTGTTATGTTTCACCCACACATCCCTGAACAAACTTTTATTTGTCCTTCAATCTTGTATCCATACACATAACCATTTCTCATCTAAAGATATCAGAAAAAGGAAAACAGTTGACTGCTGTTGTAGATGCTCCTTTAATCAATGCCCCTAAAACCCCTCTACCAGTGTAAGAGGGACAGAGTCTTCCGGATAACGGAACAAAAGGAGTTCAGGGTATGAATGATTCCTCCAAGAATTCAGAAGAATTTCAAACTGAGGACCATTTTCCAAAGAATTTGTGCTTTCATCTTCTGTGAAGAAGCACGAAGACAGAAAGAGATTGGAACAAAAACAAAATATTTTGAAATTTCCTGTAAAGGGAAGTTCTTAATTTTTTTATAAAATTCGTCTTTCAGAAAAAAAGAAATATTTTGACTATGATATCTCTAATATCATGCGCAATTACAAAAATAATGATTCCACATGAAAAGCCATTTCAGAAGAAAATGAAAGTATATATCATTAAGATTATGTCAAAATGTGATTCATGATACAGGAAGAATCTGAACTGACAGGATAAATTTAGGAAAATTAGTCTTGGTGAAAGTTAAAAAGCGCTGGCAGAGCTCAGCAGCTTGAAGCAGGCACTCAGTACTACGCAGGATCAAGCCTTTAATCTTTCACGTAGGCTATCAATGAAGCAGAGTTGCATCTGTCTGAGAATCCTCCTTGCCTCTAAGAGGCTGCAAATATCTAGTTTTCTCTAGCAACCAAAACCAATAATCTACAATGTTTCTTGTGCCAGAAATCTTTTGTTTTTTTTGTGGCAAGAAAGATGTACAGCAAAAGAAAGGGGGGTGCAGAGATGAAAAACTTGAAAAAATTGTTGGGGTTTGAGCTCTGTAATGCATATGATGTCATCTAAGACTGGCCTGAATTGCAGTACTTTACAACCCATTCCCTAGGAATCATGCAAACATAGATTTTGGTAACATGTAATGACAGAAAGCCAAGTCCTGGGTTTCTACTTTTTGTTTGATTTTTTTTTTCCCCCTAACCAGGAAAATAGCATGGTTTTAGGTCTCTGTTCAATAAAATTGATTTTTAGACAGAACTAATTTCCTTTCTATACTTAGTTTTTTTGGAACAGCGTGACCTTCTTTCCTGCCTTCCTCTGTCCTCATTGGAGGCCTCCTAGACCAACCTCTCCTATTTCTTTTTAAGACACACTGCAATTTACCCAGGCACTATTTCACCACCAAAGGCAAAAACGACTGGATGAAATTCCACAGCCTGGATTATGAAGGAAAAGAGAGGAAGTGGCACTTGAGTCTGTCATCCCCTAAGCCACAAGTGAGAAGACCCAGCATGTTTCCTGTGCTGAGAGCTGGGTGTCTTCCAGCATTCTTGGTGGCACTTGACACCAGCCATAACTGGAGGCAGGATGCAGGTGGATGGACCAACACAGGTTCAACTTCCTCATGGCCAGCAAAACCTTGAGACATGGCTGTTACTAAAGACCTGGCAAATCCTACTCACTGAGAGTAAAATCTTGTCTCATTTGGTAGTTGCAGACAGTTGAGAGCCTGACACATGGAGGCTCAATGTTAAGCACCCTTGGAGAAAGGCAGAAGTAACAGGGCACATATTGCTGCCTGCCCTCGAGGAGAGCAAACATTTTGAGATGGGATGGGTTTCATTCAGACAGACTCTAGCTGCTTCTAATACTGTCTTGCCTTGCTATACAATGAAGTAACTCTTTATTTCCAATTATATTAGTGATCTACGAGCATAAAAAGACATATTTTCCAGGGCTTCAGACTCTTGTAAGTGAATGGCATTTTTTAACCTCTGCTTTAATACAGGTATCTTTCCAATACACTATTGTATGAGCCTTCTGATGAGAAATTATGTCATTTGAATAAAAACAAACAGTATTGGTGTGAAAATACCTAATTTGTAGAAGATATAAAATTGGTATCCTGAATGTTTTTTTAATTATTTCATTGCAATAGTCTTTTGATTATTTCTCCTTTTTGTGTTTTTATGAAATGGTATTTTATGTGATATATGTCGAGATAAGCAGCATAAGCAAACTGTAATGTATACTTGTCATTTCTTGTGTTAGCACAAGAAAAACAAAACTCCATAGTAAGACACACTAAATGATGCATGTGAGTGAAACCATGATGGGGTGGAATTAGATACAGAATAGCATCTGGCAGTAAATACAGAAGGGTGTAACTGTGTATTGGACAGCATGTGATGCAACTGTGTATAATGAATGCATTTCCATTATACATACTATATATATATATCATATATATAGAGAGAGAACCTCTGCATATTTTCTCATGGGATTGGTCGAAGTTATTTCAACCTGAACATGAAATAGTTTAAATATGCAAAATACGTAACAATGTCTTTTGATGTACGGACCATCTCCAGGAAAAGTCTGTTGCTTCCAAATAAGTTCTTTCATTAGTGGCCAGCTTCATAGACAACTGTATCTCAGATCCTGTGAGCTTCCCTGCAGCCTACACCTTGGAAACTTTCTATAGGGATCTGAGAATAACGTATATGTCAAAGTAGTGAAAAATATTTTAAAGAATATTCCTTTGGTGTCATTGCAAGGGGATGGTCATATTTTCCTTGCATTGCTGATATGCCATCCTACCCCTCAGAAAACAAAACAAAAAACAACCAACCAAACAAAAGCATTCTCAGCTGATGTAAATTGCTCCACCTCTGTTGCTCTGTACTATTACTAGTAATTCTGATTTGGGGGAGAGAATCATATGTTTTCTGGTTTCACCAAATATCCTTCAATTTCACCTTTCATTCTCCTGGGTGGTGATTATCAGTTGTTGAAGACAACATGTAATTTGGAAGACGGTGACTTTTTGCCTCAGGCAAATTCACAAATGTTTGCAGTTTTGCTGCAGGGCAGAAGTAGAATGTAATCATGTGTGCCACAGAAATAGCTCCTTCCACAGTCAAACTAAAGAGCTTTTTAGCCAAGATTAAATTTGTCAATATTTGTGAAGAAATGTTTGGGCAGTTGCAAAGTAAGAATTACTATGTTAAGGGCACACATCAGGATGAGGTTGCTCTGCTAATACATAAGCAACAACAGCTGAGCTCCCACTCAAACTCCTTTATATCCAGTGGAGAAAAATGGGAGCTTTTAGGACAGGATTCATCTGAGACCACAACTAAAATAGGTCAAATGAAGTATGACCTAAAAGGGTCTGATTCTCTCCCAGGAGTCTAAGACCAATCCATGGTGGTTACCTCACATAATAATACAAGCATCTACAGGCAGAAAAAAGGGAATCCCACCCTAATTTTCTCACGTGGTGATGTCTATATCAGCCAGGTTGTCAAGAAGCAGGTGTGTGAAATCAATTCCTTTATCTTGGTCCCGGGGTATTTGCAGACAGTCCAGCTTTTGGCATAAATTGAAGCAATCACTTCTGAAAATTCCCCGATGGGATGGCTTCCTTGGCTGAAAATGGCCTGAATATGCCATGTTCCCAGACAGTTATCCTGTTTATCTCCTGTTTTGTGGCTGTTCCTTTGATAACAAGCAGCTAGGGTGGGAAGGGATTTAATTTTCCTCCTTACCCACTTGGTGTGACAGGCACTTCCTCCACCGAGGGGTAGGGGAATAATTATACCCCCACAGGCATCTCCCTGGGCATCACCATAGCTTTGTCTATCCCTTAACAATAATAGGCTTGCTTCACTCCTTTTAGCATTACATAAATATATATATTATATATAGTGGGTATATATATATTGTGTGTGTGTATATATATAGTGTGTGAGTGTATAGATATATATAGATATATAAACAGTATTATATTAAATTTTGCTATCTATTGTGAAATTCTTCTTGGCCTTTCTCAGGACCATATCCCAGAACTGTGGCCAAAATAGAAAACTTAGGTAGCTAGTGACCATAAGGAAAAACAAGAAAAAAATTACTGTGGTAATTCTGTACATAATGGGTAACTAAATGCAGTACGGTGCTCGGTTTTAAACTGTCAGTAACCTGTGGGCCTTTTTTTTCATATACTCTAATGAGAATAGCTCACAACAGCAGCAGCTTGTCATCACTTCCATCTCGTTGCTCTTGTTTACACAGAGGGCTGTAAAACTTTACCGCTACGGATTGCTTTAAGAACATAAATAAAAATAAAATCTAATTTACATATTTGTTCCAACTGGCTTTCTTGACAGACAGCTGCCCACAGCTCAGTGGCTGCTCTGTTCAGTGTACTTTAATTTTGAGCTTTCAAGTTTTTCTGCAGCCCATTCAGAAGTAAATTCTCAGGGAAAATTGAGCTCTGTCATGGATGGATTAGTACTATAATAGTTGGTCACATATCTTGCATGAAACCTTTCAAAAGCAAGGCAAATGAGAAGGAAATGAAATTCATTTCATACTTCTTCAAGCACGCTAAAAGACTTTCTCTCCAAGTAATCTGTGAAGTACCACTAGTTTATTGGAGGTTCACATAACGACCATTACATTATACCTTGTCACAATCTCATATATTGGGTGACTGCTTTTTCTGAACTGATGGTACCTGCAAAGTGTGCTCCATAGGCGCAGAGGAGAGAATATGGTTTCTCAGATCAAAATGCATATGTCCAAGGAAAGGCATAAATAAAAGGACTTGAAGCAAATTGGGACATTATGGGTCATAGGTCAATGAGACCTGAGAGGGAGACGTTGCATTTGCTATGTGATAAACTGATAAACGAAAAGAGAGGGAAAAAGAGCAGGACAAAGAAAGTGCAATAAAGTTCTCTCCAGGCAGGTAACATACAGAAGCTGCAGCCATTTCCCCGTGCGGAGGCAGAAGAGGCTATATTGCTTTTAGCAATCTATTTGGTTTCTTCGTCATTTGCAATGATGGCAGCACTTCATCCCTTTAGCACATCTGTGTGCATCTCTGAGAGTATATAATGTGTGTTTTATCTCTTCTTAGGGAAAGATAAACAAGTATCTGCATTATTTTGGATTGTTATTTGATTTAGCCTTTCTGATGGAAACCATTTGCAAGCAAAGAAAAAACAACCCTGCAGAGATCTTGTTCATGCACTGACAGCATCTCAAAAATCAGGAGTCATGATTCAGGCCTTGGTTCAGGAGAACAATTAAACACTTGTTTATGGCTTCTGGAGTGCAAGCACACACTTGAAGGTCCTGATAAATCAGGAGTCAGAAGTGCACCTTGATTCTGCAGATTTACTAAGGCTGAATTCTCTGTTACAGATTAAATAGGAGTGGGTAATGTTTTTCAACATATCTTTATTACTGCAAATAACTGTTATTTAATGGCTAAGAAATGTATTTTTCTGATTGTCAAACCATTGCAAAGCTGGCTCAGATTCAGCATCATTAGAAAAGTGTTGAAAATGTGCTTTAATTCTGTTCAACAAGATTTTTTTTTTTAAAATAAAGTTATGTGAATAACTGTAGTCACTGACTTACAGTCAGTCTTTGCCTTAATAAACTCAACAGTGGTGGTTTGTCTGATAACAGTATTATCCTTATAAGTGATAAGAACTTTCTTGGAAAGAAGATTTTAAAGATGAAGCCTTAAAATATATTTTTAAAGATCTTTAAATGAAACTCAGTACTTTCCTCAATGCAAATACAGAACAAAAATGTTTGTTATTATTTAAACTTAATTTAGTTGTATCAGCACTAGACATATCTGTCTACTAGTAAGACAATGCTGCTTCACAGAACTAACCAAGTGTTGCCATGTTAGGTGGATCATAACTTTTATTATTACTATTGGTCAATGTAAAATCTCAGGATGGCTTGCACATCAGTTTACAGTCAAAACCCTCTTGAGTTAAAAGCACTCAGTGTTTTTGAGCTTTTGCTCAGTGTTTAAACAATGACATTAAAATTTTTCCTGTTCAATTTCCATTTTAAATTTTCTATTCTAGGTCCCCCCTAATACTTTATTTATCAGTACAAGAGACCCCTGTCAGCACATGTAGGAAGAGGGACACATTCCTAAATCAAAAGTCACTGGACATGGGTAAACAAATAAAGAATATTCTTTCTTTCTCTCTCTCTCTTTTTTTTTTTTTTTTTTTTCTCCTTGGAGAAGATGAATTAGGTAAATTAAGAAATTCGGTGAAACAAAGGAGAGGTGGTATGAGGTAAGGATATTTTTCACATCTAACCATTTCAAACTGCAAACAAATGCAACAAGTTATCATGTTAATACTAACTAGTCTACTAGTCTACTAATGTGTCATAAAATAAATTCCTTTCAGTCAGAATGTGTGGAGCGACACAGACACCCATCAGTGCAGGCAAGCGACATATTATCACAGATTCATAGAATCATTATGGTTGGAAAAGATGTTCAAGATCATCGAGTCCAACCGTAAACCCTTTGACACCACGCCTGCTAAACCATGAGGTGTCTCATCTACGCGCCTCTTGAACGCTGCCAGGGATGGTGACTCCACCACCTCCCCGCTCCGCCTGTTCCAGTGCTTGACTACTGCTCCTGAATCCCCCCTGGTGCAACCTGAGGCCTTTTCCTCTTGCTCTGTCTGCAGCTATTCTGCAGAAGACATCGACCCTCGCCTCACTACAGCCTCCGTCCAGGTAGCTGCAGAGCGCGATAAGGTCCCCGCGGAGCCTCCGCTTCTCCAGCCCAAATAACCCCAGCTCCCTCGGCCGCTCCTCCTAAGCTCCGCGCTCCCGCCCGTCCATAAGCCTTGTTGTCCTTCGGACACGCTCCAGCACCCCCCATGTGCTGCCCCTTGATTTTGCCACATGATATTGTCACAAGGGACCTCAGCAACTTCCTCAACTCTGAGTGCAGTGGCTGAGTAGCCTCAGTTAGCGCTTCATAGCACTTTCCAGCAGCCTCGGGGCAACGTGACATAGTGGCAGGCAGGAAATTAGGGATATTAAAGGCCTCGGAGGTTAATCTGCTAGTTGTTGTGGTAGGGCAGAGAATTGGTCTAGGCAGTAGATTTTTTAAAGAGACAAGGATGAAGCGCAGCGTTTCGGCATTAGCCTTGCATATTGGCAGCAGGAAGAGGAAGGAAGGGAAGGGCTGCAGGCCGACTGTTTTTGCGGCAGGATGGGCTGGGGTTTTCTGCTTTTGGGGCGGAATTGTTGTTTTTTAAGTGCTATCACAAAGGCATGCTGACCTCCTATGTATTGGGCTACCCCTAATTCAATAAAAGCTAAAAATTCTCTCTCGCAGAATCAGTTCTCTTCAGCCACATAGTCTGAACTGACTGGGGGAATAGGAGGCAGGCAGAGAGAGGGAGTCACTTGTCTCACCCAAAATCACCTAGAGGGGATGAATTGCCTTCTGGACTCCGGATCTACCTCCATGGGCAAAAAGGGAAACCTGCTTTGGTAGGCGAGGCTGGACAGCTGAATTTCATGTTGAAGCCAGGCAAGATAAACCTCTCCAAATGAATTTTGAGGGATTGTTCCCAAAGACAGGTCTTACCTGAAAAAAATCTTTTAAGTTTTTCTTACAGTGTTCTTGCACCCTGAGCCTAAAGCCTGGATACAAATATGATTAACACCGGCAGGACAAGACAGAGGCATCCCAAAAGACTTTTGAATGGGCCAAAATTTACCTGTTATAACTATTCCATAATCTTATAATAAGTAACTGAGTCATCTGCTTTACTTAGCTTTTGGTCCCCAAATCAGACATATATCCCAACACTGGTGCCAGTGGAGCCTGAGGAAGATAAAGGTGGATGGGGGGGAAGCTGGGGTGGGTGGGAAGGGGAGCTGGAGGAATTTTTGGTGCCTATCAGCAGGGGCCAGTGCATATACCCTCGTTGAAACCCGTTAGACACGTACCTCAGTACGTTTAAAACTGCCTGTAACACAGGGGTATAAGAAGGTCAGGGAGATATGCTGGACTAGGACCGTGTAGAAAATTATAAAGCGAGCAATGTTAAAATCAATATGATATTTGACTGCCAGCCAATGCAATTTGTTCAAAATAGGTTAAACGCACTCCTGCCATTTCCTCCTTTATAAGGAACTTGGCAGCCTCATTCTGTTATCGAGTGCAGGGTCCTCCCTGAGATCTGACTGGGATAGAAATGAACGCAACTTTGAAATATTCCATAAATGCAAAGTGATATAGGGGCTATGACAGGCATGAAATCAGACTGAAACTTTTTATCTGCTGTGTATCAGGTCGGCAGCGAGATGAGACGACCTTTGCTGGATTTTTTTTTTCTCTCCCCAAAGAGGAGGAAAACAAAATATATAATAGCATTTTGCTCTTCATCTTTCATCTTAAAGTACTGCATAAACATCAAAGTAATTAATTATTATTGCATTTTCATTCCTGAGGTAGCATGCAAGAACCCTGAGCAGGAATTTGGGTCCTCTTTTACTAAGCTTTGTAGCAACAACTCACAGAAAAGGACTGCACCTATTTAGAGCAATGCCAGTGCCAAACCAGAATGGCAATTGCTGGGCCACATTATCAACACACTGGTGCAATTCTGAAGGAGCTTTGCCGAGGTCAGTGGCAGCAGATTAGGGTAGAATTGAAAACTAGGCATACAATTCATGCACGTACGAAATCAACATTTGAACAATGTCAAAGTGCCTGTGTTTTGCTTAACCATATTTCTTCCACAAAGAATAATGCAAAACATCTGTCAGAAATTTCTATGCCTTCTCCTATTCTTTCTATTTTACACAGACAACTAAAGGAAATGATAATTAAAATAATAATAATTGTTACTATTATTGTTATTGTTGCCTCTTAGCCTTCCTGTTTATAATTTAATATTTACGATCTTTATTTTTTAAGGCAAATTCAATGCATTCAGGCTGGGGGTGGATATAAAACTGGTAGTTACCCACAGAAAATGAATTATGCACTAAATTGTAAATATTCCATTTCCTTTTCTGATCTGAAAGTCCCCAAAGAAATATGAACACTTTATTTAAAATTCATCTGCAGTGACATTTCCTGGCTGCACAGAGCACTCCCACAAATGCACAAGTATTTGCGGAAAAAAAAAAAAAAAAAAGATAGCTTTTATGGGAATGCTACTGTGTGTTAATTCTGTTTTTTGCAGTCAGACAGCTCTCTCCTTCTCAAATCAAATGAAATACTTTCCAGTGATGTGCTGTAAAAGAATAGATGTAAATAAATACGTCTTTCAAAAATAGGATTTAACTTATTTATACAGTTGAATTTATTTCGACCACAGGATAAAGATTCATTCAGATAAAATGCTTATTACAAGATGCATAAAGGCTGAAGGACAGGTTTGATACACTGTCTGCTGACAAGTAAACAACAGGACACATGGGTATAATACTCCTACTGCAGCATAGCTAATTTCTTCCATAATCCTGTCTGTTTATTAAGGTAATAATATTCTTTCCATCTTGTTGAGCCTTCTGCCTGAAGAACAGTGTTAGCTGTCTTATAATTAGAGCTGTGATCTTTTGGTTATTATGATATGCTTTTAAAGAAAATACAACGAAAACCAAACCATGACTTCTGTCAAATATCTTCCAGACTTTCTGCTATTTAGTGGAAATCAATTTCTTTCTTTTTTTTTTTTTTTTTCTCAGTGACAGACAAACAATTGTAGGCTGAAGTTGTTTAATTTCTGCTTGAAACTCATACAGGTCTGTTGGTTACTGGTTCTAAAAAACAAAAAAAAAAATCTTTTTTTTAATGAACTTTTTCTCTTTTAAGACAGTATGAAGTTAGGGTTTCTGAATTTGCTGGGCACTTTCTGTAGAAATGTGTGCTTCATTTTGAAAATTTTTGAGTTATGCATTTTGATGATTTTGCTGAGAACCCCCCTGAAGGGTCCATGAAAGGAGAGTCCAGAGTGACCTTCGGGTTCCCATCAGTACCAGCTGACTCAGCCAATGTGTGTGTGTCATACATGCAGGTACAATCCTGCGCCAGCTTCCATTTAGGAAGTTCCGCATCGTGCACGTGAGGGCGACTTAGTCATCCTACGCTCACATTTCAGTTCAGTAAGCAGAAATAGGCCCATCCACAGGGTTAGGGGAGGACGACCCTAGAGGTGTCTGGAATGACCCACAGGAATCCCCCTCCAGAGAAGATTTCTGGTTTCTGCTTATTTTAGGTCGCTAAATCTAAAATTTAGTTTTCTAAACACCAGCTGTCTAGAGTTAGAAGAGATTAACTCCAGTAACTCAATTTTCAAAAATTTACTCGATTTAACTAGCTGGACAACCTCCTGTACCAGAAGACTGTAAGATTTCCATTTCCATTCCATTTCCTTAAGTTCCCTTTTCCTTCTCTCCCACATCTCAGCAATAATGTCATTTTGGTGTGCTGGATCATGGCTTCTTTTAAAAAGCAATAAAATACAGCTGTCTCTACACCTTTTTAGCACCACTTTTATTTATTTATTTATTTATTTATTTATTTATTTATTTTTAGATCAAACAGAAAGGGCATTAGTGCTGAATTCCCTACGTGCAAACCTAGCTGAACTTTGTGATGAAGCACATAAACAATTATCACATAACATTTTCTTTTTCTCCTATTACATCTGGCTTGTAAAACAGTTTCTTCAAAACAGTACTTATGCAGTGGGTCTTTCTAGCTGCAAAAGCTCAAATTCTTTTCTGCCTTAAGATGGATGCTTAATAGCAAAACCAAACTTGCTTAGAATCAGGGTGCTATTAATATTTTCTTAGCTATTTCATATTAATCTTTTCCTGTTCATATTGTCCATGAAAATTCATTAGAAAAATAAATTCTGCCATATGTTATTTCATTTTAGCATTTTCCCTTTTTTTATCCCTGCAACATAGTACACACTTTGATAGCCTTTCTTTTTCAAAAACAATATCATTTGGAGAAATGTGGGAATTTGGCTTTGTAATGTATAAATTCAGCTTCCAATTTTAGTCTTTTATGCCTCTATTTGTTATATCCTTAATATCTTTACAGCCTTCCACACTTTCTCAGACCATAGCATATCATGTCATAAGATGTCTTAATTTAACAGTTGAACAGCTGAGGTATTTATTTTATTTTTTAAATCACTAAAGGCAGTTACTATCTACTATTGATTGAAACCTCTGATTAGAACTACCTGGGAATTCTCTGGTGAAATAAGGTTTTGATATAAATCCCAAGTAATCAAAGCTGAAATGTTTCATTTAAATGCCAGTTTTCACTAACCAGCACCAAAACAGCAGGTTTCTCTCTTTTTTTTTTTTTATTTTTTTTATTTTTTTTTTATTTTTTTTTTCCTGGAGGTTTTTAATGAGTTTTTTTCTTCACCTGTTTGCTTGTTTAGGAACCCAAAGTCTCTGGTTCTGGGGAGATTTTGTCATACCCAACCATTTGCTTATTTTGCTTATTTACAATCCAGCAGTAACCCAGGACCTACTTTGGAAGAGCAGCTCCCCAGTGTGGGAGTAATCTGGAGACCACATGAGGAATAAAAGGCTTAAAATGGTGGATTTGTCTCTTTTGAACTCTCTTGCTGATATTCTTGCTCTTTGAATAAAATAGAGAGTCAGAGGACAGACGATTCTGCTGCTATGGGTATATGTGAAGTGAGGAATTTTATTTCAAATCATTACACTTTCTCAGAGAAAAAATCAGTTCTTTCAGATAGTAAGAATCTAATGTCCAAAAGATCCAAATTCGTTACAACATACCAAGATGCTCGTTCCTACATTCATTAATTGCATCTCTTTAGGCAAGAAACTTTAGGTTCCTCCTTCCAAGGTGTTCACTCACCAGAGATGGAAAAAATCACCCCTGTCTGTATCTCTTGTGTTTAAAGCTTCACGTGAGAATGGAGGCTTCAAAAGCTCTTGAGATTTTGAGATACTTCTGCATTCTGTGGCCTGACTTCTTGGGGTACCTTCAAAAGTAGCAGTAGTAAAGGGGGGGGGAAAAAAAAAAAGGGAGGGTGAGGGAGAGAGAAAAAAATAAAAAGACAGCTAAGGGAGAATATAGTCCAGCACATCTATCTCATCAGAATACATAGCATAGTGTGGACTGGTCCTAACCTAGACAGAAGTTAAAGTAAGTATCCTTTAGAAAAGCATCTCACAGCAAAATATATTCCCTACGGGTCTTCAACAACTCTCTTCTACTAACTCAACTTCTTAAGGTCTTCATTCAGGTCAGCTTTTAAGCAATCTGGTTCATTACGTTTTGCAAATGGTCCCTTATTTAGACATCTCTTTCCCTTCTGTACATTCGTGAGTATAAATACTTCTTATCCATGTTCTTTTGCTGAAATATAAACGAACAGACCCTATGAATTTAGACTTAAATTTAGTGAACAGACGGTGATGTAACTTATCAGTTAAGCCCTGATGAGCCTATTGAAATCAGCAGGAAGATTCATATTCAGTGAGTCTCTTTAGTGAGAATTGGATCAAGACCTTAGCAATGTTTAAAGCATTCACTGAGTTTAAGTTCCAGTTGCAATATTGTATCCGCAATATTGATGGCAGTAAACCAGACAGGCAGAGCTGAGTTAGGGCCAAAATGAGGCTATTGGAGCATTCATCTGTTAAGATCATAGAAGTAATAAAAGAATGGAACAAAGTGAGTAACACAGAGAAAGATTCTGTAACAGTATGCAGTTTCTCATATCAGCTAGTCAGACCTGATTGCGTGAGTTTTGTTTTTTCTTTCTTTTTCCTTTAGTATCCCTAGAAGAAAATAAAATGAAAATTTTAATGGAAACATAAAAATGTGTTATGACAA
The DNA here is from genome assembly GCA_013398735.1 of Nothocercus julius. Lineage (NCBI taxonomy): Eukaryota > Metazoa > Chordata > Aves > Tinamiformes > Tinamidae > Nothocercus > Nothocercus julius. The sequence goes on from VZSV01000045.1 coordinate 3,400,752, forward strand.
AGGCTATAATAATCATTTACTTTAAAATAAAGTCAACATTTCTATAGCACTTAGAGTAGAAGTCATCATACCTCATGTTCTTTGCAAAAAGAAATATTTCTAGTCAAAGCTGTTTATTTCTATAGCCTGTAGTTAGGGGTAGGCACTTTTAGATCTCCCTGACTCATCCCTTGGAGTCATTTTTTCTCCTGTCTGACTATCATGGGCTGGATGCTGTCCTTTCAGATAACCAGTGTTGTTCACAGTAGCAGAACAGAGTCTGGTCAATAATTTACATCTCTAGGTATTTGATTGTCCAACTTACTGATGTACTTATTTCATCATTTATCTCACACTTAAATAGCTGAAGTAAATAGATCATTACGGGAGATAGACAGCAGCTAAAATGAGATTTGTTATTAGCTGTATTTTCAAAACAGTTGAGCAAGCGAGGCTTTTACAGAAGCAGTGTCTTGCTGGAAGAAATTTCTCTTACTGGTAGTAGGAAATTTATATGGAGGGAGTAAAGGAAGTCAGAAGGACTGTAAGATGAGCAGAAAGAGAGTAAAGGAAAGAGAAAGAGAAAGACAGTCCTGTCTCTAGTGGTTTTGAAAAATAAAGCAGGAAACTTTGAACAGTTGTTATCAAGAAAAAATACAGATTTGTTAAAAGATGGAGAGATGTATATGTTGAATTTATTTGAATGCGTGCTTGAGGATCTCTGTGGTCTTCCCTGCACATTAGAGACCGTTCTTTAATGAGAATTGGAAAAATCATGATAGAAGAAGAAGAGAAAAAGGGAAGAATGAAGCTGTATTTTGGGAGTTAGGCCATTCTGCTGGAGGGAAGCTCACACATATGGGATCAAAAGAAAATGAACAATCCTCATCTGACAAACCCCACACATCCCAGTTTCAACCAGCAACAAGTTCCAGAACTGATTTCTTCCCTTTCCTGGCTGTTTCCTAGCTAAGGAGACTGCAGTATAATGCTCCAGCTTCTACATCCTTATCAGAAATCAAACCTAGAAGAAATTAAACACAACTGTTTCACTTCCTGAATAATGATTCATTACAAATAAATCATGCAGCAGATGCCTCCCATGGTTCTTAAATGATTGACCGAGGTGCTTGACACTCCAGAGGTCACTGGTCTTTGAAACTCCATGTTAACAAAGTGGCTTAATACATCTCTGATAAAAGTGCCCAAGTCTGGAAAAGAAATAAAATTTCAGATATGTCCTCCTTTCTTTACTGATTTTTACTGTCTGGCAGAGTTTTTTTTTATGCTCAGCCCTTTTTCTTTGGTTTCTAACACTTTCCTATTGGTACATAGGGACTGTAAACACCTCAGTTTTTGTTAAATCATTGAGTAGGTAAATTGTATTCCAGGAACTAGCCAGGTCATTCTAAGTTATAAGACACTTCATAATTTTTGCTGTCTAACCTAGATTCAAACCTAACTTCAAGCCTAAATGAGAGTCGGAACTCCTAATCCATCTTCAGGTCTGGGCCTGATTTGCCCCATTATGGACATTTGAATATATTCTATGTCAACACAATTGCAGCGAATCCCAGTCTCCAGCTCATAACCGTATAATGTCTAATTCTGACTTTCTTTACGGCATTTGATTTCTGACTGTAGACATTACCTCCTGTTCAACAAGGTCCGGTGTAATTTTCCATTTTGTTTCATTGAATTAAGGAAGAAAGGAAACTGCCTTGTGAGTCTTTCTTTTTATAGACAGCTGGTCTTTTCATTAACACTTTTCATATTCTTGTTTGCCGTGATGACTGACTATAGTAAAAAGATTTTCTTCCCATTAACATATGATGGAGCAGCACTTTTTTCCCAGGGATGTATTGATCGGGTGAGGAGTACATTTATTAAAATGTAACCAGCATCAACTTGCTGGCTCATGCGAATGGTGCACACTTTAACCAATTAAATAGTCATGAAGAAGAACAAATCAATATTTCTTGGATCTTTCTACTCAGGACTTTGCCAGCAAAATGGCCTATAGATTTACAAAGTGAATAAACAAATGAACATAAATCTTATTATTTTGATTTTTAATTATGCATTGGGTCAGAAGGGAACCTTCACAATTATCTGGAGCAAGATTAACATTGGTCCAATATATCTAATTCCATGATTAATAAATTACTATGTTAAGGAAACTTAATTTATATGAATCAGAATCAATTTCTTTCATTGTTGTTTAAGAAGATCCTACACTATTTCATCTTCTTGTGTTTTGCATCTCTTTTATATACAAAATAATGAAGAGTAATTTATGGACATAACACTTTACTTGTTCAAAAGTGATTCGTGGTATTAGCTGTATCCATTTTTGGAAAGCTATCTTCAGAATGTGGTGCAAAAATGCATATTTGGATGTAATAAGCAATGGTGTGATTAAGTCAGGCGACATTATCGTGTTTAAAGCATCCCAGAAAGTCCTTCCATACTCTCTTCTTCTTTGCCTTCTGCATTTCTATATCATGGTATTTTTTTTACAGTACTTGACATGTTATTAAGGCACTGGATTTAAGGTATGAATAATAAAAATATTCATTTTCATTTTCATAAACATGTTTTTAGCCAAGAGAATATTATAGAAGATCTGAGCATATGAAAAAAATAAAGGACAATGTCTATAATAATAATAATAATACGTGATGTATGGATAGATCTTATTGCCACTTCATGATTTTGAAAAATTTAACTCATTGTGTTCAAGAGAATAGAGTTAGAAATGCTACACACTTAAATCACTAGTCTGAAAATTTATGCTATTTGAGTTATAAAGAAGAAATCATTCACAGGTAATCAATACAGTATAGCTGGAGAACCACTTAGTTGTGTGATAATCTCTGTAAATCTTTCTCTTTTATAAAGCTCTTTCACATTGTTTCACTGGTTAAAGGATAATTTGGCAGCCACATTAGGAGAAAGCTGTAGTTTAGATAGTAAATCAGTTTACACTATAAAGCTCTGGGTGAAATTGCTCATAACTTTTTTGAAACACTTGATGAAATGAGGAGTGATGCTCACAGCTATACCAAAAGACAGGGTGTTAAAGTCCCTGGATATCACTGCACCCCAATGACCCCTTATTATGAACTGGGAAACTCCAGGGAGATAGCAGTGTATAATCACATGCTAAGGACATGTTGTCCATGGCTGAGGAAAAAAATAAATAAAAGCAAAAAAAACCTCAACTCTGTTTTAGCCACACATTTCAGAAAGATAGGGAGATAAGCAAGGGATGTAAATCAGTGCTTATGCTATGCTGAGTGGAAGTCTACAGGACACCTTTTGGATGAGGATGGCTGTGTGCTGCAGAATCTCCTTCCACATTAATTCCTAGAAGAGAAGCTGTAGCAGTCACCAGTTGCAGAGCTCTGGAGATCATCCAGCTGGTCATCACAGCTCCGGAAAGAAGCCAGTAAGTGGATGAAAAGAGGTTTATTACCCAAGAGGATCTTTTGTCATTTAAAGCTTCCAGTGCTTGTCTACATTTTTGGTTTTGTGTGTTTTGTTTTGTTTTATTTTTCCCAGACAGATTCTCACCCCTCAAAGCTGTACTAATCACAATGAAATATTTGTGCGCTATTTGTGCTGTTAGATACACTGGTTTGAAATTTACCCTATAGCTTTTGTTAAAGTTGCACTTATGCTAAGGAATGTACGAATATTTTATCAAGGGTTGAGAAGACACCATTTGTGCCCCCTTGGAACTATGCGGGCAATTTGAAAATTCTGGTTGGAATATTCAGCCAGCTGCATTCATACATGTACCTGATTTGTGCAAAGGGAAATTCTCATGCAGACAGGGTAGTTGTCTAGCAGCAGCAGACTTCAAGTACAAATGCATGGCTATGAACCCGGAGGGAAGTATGTGAAGGACAACAGGCTTTAAAAGGCAAACTTTTCCACGGGTTGATTCTAATTTATAAAACCAATTAAAAGGCTACAGATCCCTGGTACAGATGTTTGTTACTAGGCATAAAGTTTACACTACAGTTAGTTTAACCTCTTTAATAAACATTTTGTAAATAGTATTTGCAAGATAAGGTCCTGCATTTAGGCATTTAGCACACATTCAGTAGCAATATTTTTTTCATTTTATAATCTACAATATGATTTCTCTTAAAATAACTGGGAGTAATTTCAGAAGGTTCAAGTGAGTATTGCACTAAACCCCCAAAGAGATTGTTGCTACTGTTTCTACTTCTTCTGTTATCAGTATTATTGAAAACATAAAACCTGAAGAATGGAGACTACAACAAAAAAATCATTGGAGAAGCTTTCTCTGTGAGTATTAAAATTAATAGCTTGCTTTCCAAGACACAAACTTCCTCAAAGATCCTGTAACTAAGAAAGAAACTAAACATGAAAACAAAGGTAAAAATGAAGTCATTAAAAAGAAAGGAAGAAAAAAAAAAAGAGAGAGAGAGAGGAGAGAGAGGGAGGCACAAGGAGTCTTTACCTAAAGAGAAAATAATGTACAGAATGAGGATCTTATCTGACTTAAACAGATGATAAGTAGAAATATGCTGCTTTCAGTATGCACAAAGATATTCCATGGACTTACATGAGGGACAAAAACATAGTGCCTGCAGGGAGGCAGTAAGAATAGCTGAATGAAGAAGAATTTTCAGCCCTGCTTTTACCCAGAAACTGTTGAAAGATGAAATGTTGCTGAGTGTGACCCTGTGCAATAGCCATATTAATAGATACCGCACTCTCTTTCATAACATCAAATTACTTTAGGATTAACCCCATTTAAGTTAGTAGAACCGCTCCTAGTTTATATGAAAATTAGACACCAGATATTGGGATTCAAGTGCCCTCCGTAAGAACATCAGCCTTAGGAGCTGAAACAGAGACGTGCAAGTCTCCAGTGGCCTGGAGGTCATACAGAGGAGAAAACCTCTTGGCTTCTTTCCTCCCTTAAATAGTGACAGAGGAAGAAAACATCGCAGGTGCAAAAACTCCCTCCAGGGTTTTGTTGTTGTTGTTCTGCTCTCTTTTGTTTTGTTTTATGCTAGTTTTTTTTCCAGCATCTTAAAGCAAGCGTGGGATTGCATGCTTAATTTTGCTGATTCTTGCAGGAACAGCAGTGAACAGTCACTACGTTCATGTGTGTGGAAAGATTCTCATTTTCTGAGATATTAACTTGAGGATGTTTTGGCTGGACTGCAGATGATCCTGTGATGCTGGAAGGAGCTTGCATCAAATCCCCAGCTACTTCCAAGGTAGCTGAATATTAACCTGAACCCCTGAAGCTGATTCCAGGATTTATAAACAGGCTAAACCAAAGTTTGACATCCTGAGAAGTGCCTGGGAATTTCATACTTCAGGGAGGATGCAAACAGTAAGACGGGGCAGAGGGGGGAGTTCTTGGTTGCACTTTATTTTCTGCATTTAAGAAAAGAAATTGTCAGGATAATCAGGGAGATATGAGAAATTTAACCTCTTACTTTATTATAATGTGTGTAAAGTTTAAGCTATTCTCTGTACAGTTTGTTGCAATCAGTCCTGCCTGAGCCTGAGTCCTTTATCTTCCTCACAGATTTGTGTAAACCAATTTACCTCTAACCTTAAGCAGCATGTGCCTTTTCCAGAGCAGAAACAAGTTTCTGTGCTCTGTGAGGTCTCCAGAACAGAGCAGAGAACACTGTTCTTTTTACTCTCCCTAGCAGACACACTTACTCCTCTTACAAAAAGTGTCCTGAGTTCTACAGATAAGAAATGCAGCAAAAATGCTAAAGATTCTTGCTATTGTTGTGTTATGCGTTAATATTATCAAGGATTTATCCTTTCTCTTGATTGGAGTGCTGGCAAATCTTCTGATCTTCTGTGTTTCAATAGTGGATTAAATCATTGGAGTTTTGTTGAGTTTCAGGAAGGAAAAAAAAAAAAAAAGACAGGAATGTGAGGAAAATTATAGCTCATAGCCATTTAAAGTTAATGAGTCAATTGCCATCAATACATAAAGTGGCATGGATATTTTGGGGGTGAGCAGGCTGCTATTAATCTTGCCCATTGCCTTTAATGCGTGATAGAGCACTAACGGGTATGCAGTAAACAGAAACAATTAAGTAAATTTGCTGGAAAATGCTCTGGAAGGTAACACCCTCCTCCACTTGACTTAACAGCCTTTCCACCATGATCAATTAAGCACTGTTAATAAAATAGGATACTCAGCCAGAAATATATTTTTAACCTTGTTCTCTGAATGAAACAATTCCAAAGTCGTCATCCCCCTCTTCGGCATTCAATACTGTATTAAGAAGTTATCAGATTTAAAGAGAGGAGTTTGTTTAGCCTGAATAAACAAGGACCTAGGAATGGCAGAACAGGATACATGACCAAGGATACTTGAAAGGTGAAGCAAAAAGAGAGAGAAATGCTTCAGGGTGGTTCAGGGGAGTATAATTAAGAATAAGGGGATGAAATTGAGCAAAGGAAAACGCAAAAGCTCAGTCGCTTGACTCATTTAAAATAAGAGTCGACGAAGCATTAGAGAATAATTAGTAGACACGAATCTCATTCTGCAGGCATCTGGAAGATACTAGCAAAGGCGGAATAAAATATTTGTTATGTCTCTACTTCTCTTGTCCTTCCTCTCTATTTTTTTCTCCATTTGTTGACTATTTATTCCTCTTATTACGTATACCTTTCTTTTGTTTCTCTAGTCCATATCCCTTTTCTTTCATTCAAAAGTTTCTTCACATTCAAAAGTCGTTGGAAAGGCTCGTGTTAGTGCAGTGGCTTTGGAACAGAGCTTTTTCAGCCTATCTCCACATTAAGGGAATTAATTTGAAAGGATAGATTAGAAGAAGTAAATCTGAGCTAAGTGTCCCTGACAGAAGGACATGCCAGACCAGAGACCTTTTAATGGGACAATCGCTAAGGTTAGAAAGTATTACTAGAGTTCAGCCTAAGTAATGAAATAAAAAAAGGATTTTGGCTGAATACCAGAGAAATCTTTATGACAGTGATACGTTTTGCCTTTTCAACAATCATCCCAAGGGCAAAGATAGAATACCTAAATATTTAAAAACAGTTAGAAAAATACTTTGCATATAGTAGACTTGCACCAGAAAGAAAGTCTAAAGTTTCCTAATTCCTGCCTTCCTGCCGTCCAGCTGTTAGTCAATACAGCTTCATTTTGTGGACTGCAGTTGTCACATCCAGAGTCTCTTTTGGGAAGGAAGGAAGGAAGGAAGGAAGGAAGGAAGGAAGGAAGGAAGGAAGGAAGGAAGGAAAAAGAACAAGGAGAGAAAAAGAAAAAGAGAAAGAGAGAGAGAAAAGAAGGGAACAAAGGAAGAAAGGAAGAGAGAAACAGAAAAGAGAAGAAGGGTGAAAGCCTTAGATTTGACTCTAGGTTTTGACAGACCTTGCTCTGAATAGTGAAAGGAGTTCCTTGTGATCATCATCCCAACTAAAACTGTCAAAACATATGTAACTTTTGCAAGATGATTAACATTCCTTCTTGTGTGTGTGTGTGTGTGTGTGTCTGGAAATGAGGTTCCTTTCTTCCATACTTCATCTGTCTGAGCTGCAAAGTTAAGATTGTCCACATACTGTATTCTTCAGATTGGGTCTCAAAAATTGATTGCTGCTACAGTAATAGAGAAATAAGCATAGGAAGGAAATCAACTCTTTCTTCTAGTGCTCAATGGCTCTTCCCCTAAAATCACTTATTGCATAGCTTTAGCCTGGTAGGTATTCTTTATTCTTGTGAGTAGTCTTTTTGATCTGAAATCAGTTCTTTTCTACTTTCTACAAAACTTTAACTAATCTTTTCTGGAAGCTTTCCATTCCATTTGCTGACACAGCATTCCCAGTTCCTCTCCACCTTGGTGCATATGTGTTTCCAGATTTAAATATGCTCCATCTGTTGGAACTTTTTAAATTCTAAATTTAAAACTTAATTTGTTTTTTATTCAGCAGTTTCAAAACAATACTTAAAGGAATATTTGTTTGTTTGTTTGTTTTATTTTTGTTTTACTGTTGGTATATTCTCCAAGCTTTGATACTAATTTTAACTTCTTTTCTCCTTCCTGTCTTTTTTTCCTCCTGATTGTAAGATAACCAGATATTCAAGCATGCAATAGCTGAGATATGAAAGTTTGCACTGTGCTGTAATGCACTTTTCATAATGGCTAAGGATTCTATTTGCTACTTACCTGAACTGCATGATTTCCAATATTATGCTAGAAACTGCTTTTAAAAATACAGTGATAAAAGGGAAAAAAATGGTTACAGGAATAAATTTTCCATGTCCCGATGATGTGTTTAACAGTTCCAACATGTATAACATTAAAATTTTATCAACAAATCACAGAAAGGACATTCTGTACACAGAAATCAATTTACCTAGGAACTATCCACAATACTCGCTTGTAATTTATTTTGCCTATAAAACACTTTACTTTTAAACTAATTTTATTTCTTCAGGGGAGTGGAGAAGAAGAAAACACTGCACATTTTTCTGCCTCTTGTAAGAAGAGGCAAACAGGCAACAGGGCAAGTAGCAATAAAGATAAAGAAACTGGATAGAAAATGAACATCTGTGTCCTTCAGTAAATGAGAAAGTAGCACGGAGTCACATACTTGCTGCTTCACTGATTGGGTGTTTTGTTCCCATTGGGATACAATTTATTTGAACAAAATGTATGAAATGTGGAACTCTGCATTGGTTTGTTATAGGAACATAAGGACCACAATTACGGCTTTCAGGGTCTTTCTTGTCCACTGTTTCCAGCCTAAAAATGGAGAATACCAGTTGCTTCAGAGGAAGGCATCTGAAAAGCTCTTGCAGGTGAAACAGAAAAACAAAAACACAGGTGAAACCTTTCCACGTGGAACCTTTGTCTTAGTCAACAGTCAGTTGCATTTAGCCAGGTTTTTCTGAGTTCTTGCTTAATTTCTTTCATTGTGTTTTCTTATGTATGTCTCATATATATTACTTTATATATTAGAGAAATAAAAGCCTTATTTAAATAAAATCTTGAGTTGGATGTTGCTGAGCTCTTGGACACAAAACCATCCTGTGGGAATGAGCTCTGTAGACTCATTTTGCACTGCGTATTTCCTTTCATCAAGTTTCAGTGTGCTGCCTTTGATAGGAGCGAAGCCACAATTTGTGATATCCGTCTGTGCAACCTACGAACACTGCCTGTGGCTACGAGTTCTTGAAAGGATCTCAAAATGACAGCTCCATTTGGATGTTGAGCCTTCTACCTTTTCTGGCACTATTTTTTCCCCTCCTCCTTTCATGTTGGTCTGAGCTGAGGAGAGGAAGAAGCACAGGCTTAATAACAGAGGATCATTAAGTAGAGAGGATGCTCCATTCAAACAAAAGCATCTAACATAATAATCTTTCTCCTGACAAGAACAACTGGGTTGTCAGGGAAGTGGTTGCCCTGGCAACTGCATCACCTGGTAGGGATCTCTGGTCACCTGGAAGAAGACAAATCAGGCCATCAGCTGATGGCAAAGGCAATAGCAGAGCAGGGACCTTTCTGTGCGCTCTTCCTAGGTCAAGCTGAGGGGGAGGGATGTGTTGAAGTGGCTTTTCTTGTTTTTACCTTTAAAGCGGTATCTGTTTTCCTAATTTCAGCCATGCAGAATGCGTGCATCTAGTCTAAGTCAAGTGTAGGATGGAGTGAATCGGTCTCCAGAGGTTCTTCATTTGTTGTCTGTAGAGACAGCAGAGGTAGCCGTCTTTTAATTGCGTGGCAACGTTGACTAGGATGAATCCTGGCCCTTTGAGATTTACCACTTGAAGATTCATCCTTAGACATTGCCACTTGAATAATATTAAAGTAAGTGTTAAGGATATCCTGCATCTAGCTGTTACTGTACCCTCTAATGCTATTGATAAAACCATCTTTTCCATGAAGTATGAATAGTTAAAGCTCTCCCCTGAGCCTTTTATTTTTCTGAACATTTAGATGCTGTTCAATATTTATAGCTAAGTTTCCAGTTGCACTTGTAAACACCAGAAGGTGGGAAGATTTGAAGCCTAAATATAGGTTGCTGAGATTGGTCAGATGTTATATTTCAGATGCCAATAAGGACATTTGCATATAAACTGTACTATCAATATCTCATTTCAGTAGGCTGAAAAGCTTGCTGTAATGGCTGTTTTATTGTTTCTTGTTCGTTTTATAGAGCACATTTAAGATCTCAGGCAGGACAGGATGGGAAACTCCCAAATCCCATGAGGAACAGAACGTTGAACATTAGAGACACCACTAATAACAATAAAAATAAAAAGGGGTGATGTTTTTTCCCCTCTCCTGCCATTCCCACAGGAAATCTTCATTAAGAAGCAAAGACAACAGGGATCTGGGGGTCTGATTTTAACATTTTAAGCAAATGTTACCTGAAAGTGAGAAATGCTTGAGAAATGTTTCCCTGGTAACTGTTGTAGATTTGCCGCTCCTTTCCAGGCCAAATTTTAGGTCTGCAGACACCTGCCATTATACAAGTTAACATCCCATTCTGGTTAGTGCTATTTGCATTGTGGCTATTGCTCATTGTAGGGACATAGTGCAGTTCTGAGGTTTGGACTATAGAAGAAGCTGAGGCAGAGAGCTCCCCAGCAGTGCTGAAGTGGGTTATATGAAACAGATTATCTAATGAAAATGCTGGAATTTAATTCATTTTTTTAGGGGTCAAGCTAATGAAAAATACAGAATTTGAAGAAAGAAGCTGCTTTTCCCTGAGCAGTGAGGGGAATATGAAGCAGCCATTTTCTGACAAAGAGAAATGTGAATAATTTGCTTTCATTAGACATAGGATAATTTATGTTAGTAATGACAACAGAAGAGGGGAAAAGTGGAAGAACAGAAGAGAAATCTAAACTCATAAAATTTTCAGTCCCAAGAATCATAACCAAATAAGTATTTATCATGTTGAATTCTTTCCCTCATCTCATTTGAACAAATTGAAAGTCTGGAGTGTTTGAAATCCCACATTGCCTCTGCACTTTGCTTTGTCATCCCAACTCTGCTGTTAGCAATGTACAACAGGTAGTAGAGATGACTTTAGCAAGTGCATAACTGATGAATGTTACCATATGTTCTTCCATCTAATACTTTGGTCCAAATTCACTCTAATCCAGAAAATTTTCAGATGATAGGTAGCTTTTCTTTTAGCTTCACTAATTTTTGAACCAAACCTCAGAGTTTGTTTGGGAATGAGGCTCAAACTCATTCAAGCTACAGCTCCTTTACTTATCTAACAATAACAGCATGGAGTTATATACTTCTGTACCGTATCTTTAGTTATGCATTTCACAGACAAAAGGGAGATCTACTTCCCTGTGACTTGGGTACTTCAGATAGCCAAGCCATTTATAGAAAGCCATTTTAGAAGGTTTAGAATGTCTTTTCTTCCTGACACCCAGTGTTCTGATGATTCTTTCAGAGTGCCCAAAATCAAGCTTGCCAGTTTTTGATGGTTCAGTGGGGGAGGGAGGGGACAAATCCAATATAGCTCACAAATATCTGAGCCCTCCAGCAAGTGTCAGCATTATCCAAGATACACTCTCGTCAGAGCAGAGGCCTTAATTTACAACTAGGTTTTATATTCCACAAATAATTTATTAAGATACAGAACATTCATCCACCGGGATTTAGAAATAAGCCCATATCCTGTACAGATTGCACATTTCAGCTTCAAATTGGAAACAAAGGAGTCACCAAACATTATTAACACAGCTGCAGCATTGTAATAGATGCTGAGGGTGGCTTCCAGCTGGGACAGGCTCAGCGTGGTTCCTGCTGGCACAACCAGGAGGAGGGTCTCATTTGGCACGGCTGGAAGAGCCCTCTGGAAAGAAAGGGACTCGGGCCAAATGTTCAACTGCTGCTATGCACAGGAGCCCCTGCTACTGACAAAGTTCCCACTGCATTGACCTGTACCTGTCCTGTTGACTATATGGGGACTAGAAAGTCACCGGGCAAAGATTTCTCCTAATTCAGTGATTTTTCTTCAGTGTCTAGGTGCCAATTTACGAGATGAAAACTAATCTGGGATATTAAACTAGAGCAGCCAAGATGTGTTATAACTGCAGTTTATGTGCAGTGTTGCTACCAAGACATTTGTGCTGCTTCCTTTCTGTGCAGGGGCAATCTGTTTTGGAGCGGCACAGGCAATGCTTAGTGAGGATTGCTCCTTCTAGAAAATTGCCACTAGTCTGTCTCAGTAAACAGCTGTAGCAGAAGCAATCTACAAAAGCTGAAGGTGAGATCTTATATCCCAAGCTTAGAAGCACATGCGGACGACTTACTGGACAACTGAACTCTAAAAGTGCTCCTGGGCACCTCTGGGATGTGAAACCTTCATGTATCAGCAATGAGGAGTTGGCTAAGGAACTTCCATGCTGGTAGACAATGATCTCTCTCTTCAGATAACTCCTACCTCCAGCCCAGATTATAGAAGAAAATACGTCTCACCTAAAAACAGACTAGTTTGGTTCAGGAAAGTCTGACTAGCGCAGCATACTGCCCTCTGCTTGCTCAGCACTAGCTGCCTTTCCCACTGTGGAAGCATCCGAATTGTCCTCTGTATTCTGCCTTGCTTTCCTTGAGAAACAAACCTAAGACCTTTTAAATGCATTCAGGATCAAATTGATGGGTTCAACATGATCTAAAAGAGCAGTCAAAGAGCATATGGATGAAAACTGGCTTCTCCTCTAATCTAATGTGCTTAAAGTTTGGTTGGGCCTGAGAAAGATTTTTCAGAGCATGGTCTCTGATTATGCAAAAAATCACCAAACAATCAAAAACATTTTGAAAAAAAATAATAAAAAAATTAATAAAACAGAAAATCTGTTAACCCTCCCAACCCCACAAAAAAAGAAAAAAAAAAAAAAAAAAAGGAAAAAAGGAAAAGAAACACACACAAAAACTGTGCATACTTGCCTGTGGACAAGGTAGATAAAAACATCATAAATGAAGGACGTGTTGAACTCATTCAAGGTTTTAGATAGCACACTGCTAAGATCAGTCTCTAGCTGACACAGACATCTCTGAAGAGGTTAGTAAGGACCTTATGTCTTCCTGCAAGGCTCTGCAGAGCTGGCTTTCCCTACCTACATCATTTCTGAGAATAGATTTTCCTGTTTGTTCTTGGTTTGTTTTGCAGAAGAAATAACTATCAGAAGAATATATTATATTCCTAAGCATTATACAAACATTTATTGAGGCAGTTTGTCTCTGAAAAATTTCTCTGTGTAAAGATAGAAAGAAAAAGGAAATGAAACTATAATTTATTTGCAAGCAGGAAACTAAAAGGTCAGACAGCGAAAGTCTTCTTTTGTAAAATCGTGTGGGAGGTTTCTTCTAAAGGCAGGAAATGAGGAAAATTCTGCTTCACATATCATCTTCAGGATATGACATCTTTCCTCAGAAATCTGCATTCTTCCTGCAAATGTTACGGAAACTCATTTTTGATCCCTAACAAATATTTCACCCAAACTCTTTATTGGGTTTATCTATCCCAAAGGGTTGCAAGTAGTATTTGCTCTGCAGACTCTCCACTAATACAATACCTTACAATACCTTAGTACTGGTAAGCAGGGGGAGCAGTTAGATGCAATCTATTACTCCCTTAATAGGACATTTTCTGCACATAGATGGGCAAAGACCTCCAGCACTAAGCATCACTTATTTTGTTCCCCTTTGTTCGTGCATTTATTTGCTCATGATTCATTTAAGATGATGTTAAAGGAAAAGACACAGAAAAATTGAATTGTAAATGAAAGAAAAATACACAAATATTCTGCTTTCTCATCTCTTGTCTGAACTTTGAACTACAATGTTCTTCAAATGGAAATAAGTAAATAACAGCACAGAATAATAATTCCATATGGGTCTCATGCATTTATTAACAATCAAATCCCACTACAAAAATTGTGGTGCTTTATATTCAAAAAAAAAAGATAAAGTTAGTACCTCCTAACTACTAAGAGGACACTTCTCTACTATTTTTGTAAGACAGAATAGTATATCTCATCTACTAAGAGAATCCCCAAGTTTAAATG
>VZSV01000045.1:3428913-3464475 GCA_013398735.1 Nothocercus julius
AAAGGAAAGGAAAGGAAAGGAAAGGAAAGGAAAGGAAAGGAAAGGAAAGGAAAGGAAAGGAAAGGAAAGGAAAGGAAAGGAAAGGAAAGGAAAAGGGAACTTATTTCCCATTTCAGTTAATTCAGTCTCTGGTCCAAATATGGCAGTGCGGAGATGAAAATCACACTGATTAAAGCTGAATAAGGCCTCATCCAATTCCCACTGAAGGCAATAGCAATCTTCATGTCGGATAAGCATTCATGATTATATTTTCATTAAAACACAACTTAAAATCCAGGTTTGAAATCTGGATTTGTAGGGCTAAGAAAAAGAATTACTGGTAGCATCTCTTGATTCTCTTGACAAAAAAACAGCTGTTCCTTTGGTATTTTTTATTAACATGGTTCTAAAAGGACCCAGCACTATAACTTGCATTAGTTTGGTCCAGAGCAGAAAGAAAAAATAAACAAACTTCATTGGTCCCCGCAGTAAAAGAGCTTATAGGCTAAAGGCACAAATATGAATTACAATTCCTTTGTCTTTGATATTTATTAATCTTTGAAGGGGTGGATTTTCACCCAGTGTTTAATGTATTTCCAGCTTAACAGATATTTTAACAGTTCAATGTACATCAGGGAGGGAGAAGAGCTTTTCAAACTAAAGGCCAATATTGGCACAAGAACAAATGGGTATAAACAGCCCATGAATAAATTTAGCCTGGAAATTAGAAGGAGATTTTAGCCATCAGAAGAGTGGAATTCTGGAACAGTCCTGAAATGGGAGTAGTGGGATCAAACAGCCTAACTAATTTAAAAGTGGAGCTTGGTAAATTTTTAAATGAGATTATATGCCATGGTTGCCTACAAGAGCAGGAGTCTTGATGTCAGTGATCCAGGAAGAACCTTCTGGTCTTACAAACTCAAAGGATCCAGCTCTTAGAGTGTCATGCAGGCATAAAAGTTTTCTGGATCTTATGGATGCCAAATTTGGAGATGGGACTCCATCATCTTCAGCAAAATATTATCAATTTCAGGAGCAGCTTCTTTACCTTTTCCATCAGGGACACATGATTTTACATCTTCATCTAGAATACTCTGATGCATGTAGGGCTCAGAACAACACATTTGGGGGGATGCTAACTGTTTCTTTATGTTTTACTTAAATTAAAATGCTTTCAGTTTGATTTAGTGGAAATACTAAAAGAATAAAATATTATTCTATTGGTTTGATAGTGCAGTTTTCCCACTGCTTCTAGATAAACAAGAAGGAAGGATCATCTGATAGTTAGCCTGGAGACTGGGAAACCATTTTTGTCACAGGCTTCTTATGTGTGTCAGTTATTCATTACTCAGCTCTAAGATCAAGCTTTCTTCAGTGGCTTTGTGTCTAAGTTCAAAATAAAGAAGAGTGACATAGAATTAAATTTAACTATATCTAGTTAAGGAAATGTACTTACATTCGTCTAAGACATCTGACATAGGTGTCATGCCTGCTCAATTGACAGTACACAGTGGGCAATATCATTAGGTTTCATAGCAGTTATCTAGATTTGTCATAGCTATCTTGACAGTAGCTCCATTCTTTCTCCTGATTATTATTATTTTTAATATTGTCTGCCAAATTTGAAATTTGGGAACCAGAGCACTTCCTCACCTGGTGGGAACAGTCTTGGCTTCAATACAAAATGGTGTTACAAGAATAGAGACTACAATTTAGTTAGGGTTCCAGCTCAGTGAGATATCATCTAATCACTGACAGCTACATCAGGGTGTCCCCTGTCTGTGACAAACTGCAGCAAGTTTCCAGGCAGGTGAACCCTAACATCCCTATTGCAGCTGTGAAAATAGCACCAAGGGCAGAAAACCGACATGGGACTGCTTTTTG
The DNA here is from genome assembly GCA_013398735.1 of Nothocercus julius. Classification (NCBI taxonomy): domain Eukaryota; kingdom Metazoa; phylum Chordata; class Aves; order Tinamiformes; family Tinamidae; genus Nothocercus; species Nothocercus julius. The sequence continues at coordinate 3,430,777 of VZSV01000045.1, forward strand.
GGTCTTCATTTCCTGGTTGGATGAAGCAACTGTAAAAGTCCTTCTCTCTGAGAAAGTTGCGGTAGGATAGGGCAGATTCCCCATTTTGGGGTTTAATTCGCATTTTAATGTGATATCCTTTTAGTTCCCCATCTCTCTCCCCCAGATGTAGGTGTCTTTGTAAAATTTCAGGTTGCAGCAGAGGAAAGGATAAGCTCCTGACTAAAGAGCAGCAAGAGGAAGATGTATTTATTTTCATTCCCAAATCCTGAGTAAAGGCTTAGAATATATCTTTATTTTTCAAGAAACAGGAACTCTTGCCATATTCAATACATTTTTTATGCTGCCACTGTGTCCCCTCTGGCAGGAGAACACAGAAGCCACGCTTCATATTATGGTTTCTTTTATAGCTTCTAAATGGTTAATAAATGATTAATAGAGGTTTTGATAAATGGTTAGAGTAGATTTTGGAGGCTAAAAGGTCAATAGTTGGCTTATAACAATCTATAACACATTTCACTGATGTCCCTCCAGCCATCCATAACACAGATTTCTTATGTCTGCAGCTTCTAGCAATCATGTTTTAGTTCTTTGTAAACTGTTTATAGGTGGGGCCCCAGTATAAAGTGTGACAGGGAATTGGATACCATTTGCTGAAGTGCCTCAGGCCAAATACAAACGCACCTCTCTGCACAGTGCCTAAATATTTTTGATCGTTACAGGCTGCAGGACTTTGGACTTCTTTGAGTAACATTTATTGATTTGGGATTCCAAGGTGGGTTTTTCTTTGTTTTATTTTGTTTTAGAATTAGTGAGTCTTGCACTTAGGCAGAATTCAATTGCACGAGGCAATTCAAAGGCAAGAATTGCCTTAAGATCTATGCTCTGGACTTTTAGGTCAGTTAAATGCTTTTCAAAACCTTACTTCAAGATTTTCGGAATGGACTCTTTATTAAAAAGAAATACAAAAGATAGCCCCAAATATGTCATATTTAGGAATCTGACCTGGCATTATCACAACAGCAACAAGAACAATATCATAGAATCATAGAATGCTTAAGGTTGGAAGGGACCTCTAGAGATCATCTAGTCCAACCCCCCTGCACACGCAGGGTCACCTACAGCAGGTGGCTCAGGACTGCGTCCAAGAGGGTTTGGAAGATCTCCAGAGAAGGAGACTCCACAGCCTCTCTGGGCAGCCTCTTCCAGGGCTCTGTCACCCTCACTCTCAAGAAATTTTTCCTGAAGTTCCTGTGGAACTTTTGGTGTTTCAGTTTGTGGCAGTTTCCTCGAGTCCTATCAGCGGCTACCAGTGAGAAGAGGCTGCCCCATCCTCCTCACTGCCTCCCTTGAGGTATTTACAGACACTAATCAGGTCAAACGGGAAGGATTTTTGTTTGTTTATTTGTCTTTCTGCTTCATACGTAACTAAGGTTTGATATGTTTGAACTTTCTTACTTCTTCACCTCAAACATATTACTGCAGGAACATTATCTCCTCAGAAAGACTGATGAATGGAAAACTTCTCCTATTCATAGAAATTGCTTTCTTTTCTCATGGCACTGATGCAAGTAATTTTTTTTTTTTCTAGTATTCTAGCTCAATATAAGTATAATTTTCCATCTGACTTTGGGATTTCTTGATTGTATAATTCTGTATTGACTATTCCTTATAATACAGGTGAAACTCTAAAGTGAAATCAAACATAAGATCACAGATTCACATAGACTGGAAAGGACCTTGGGAGTTCATCTAGTCCAGCATCCATCTTGGAGCCTGTCTGGTCAGTGCATGTTGCCCAGCTGAACTCTGAATTTCTCCAAAGATGGACATCCCATCACTTCTCTGGGCTTATGTTCTACTGTATGACCACCCTCAGATGCAAAAAAATATATATATATATTCTTAGATCTAATTATAATTTACTGTATTTCAGCTTGTGTTTGTTACTTTTTGTCCTTCTGTTGTGCACTTCTGAGAAGAATCTTTCTCCATCCAATGTCCTCCCTTCTTGTGAGGTTTCCTCTGAGTCTTCTCTTCTGGGCAATCCTAGCTCTCAGATGCTGTCCTCGAACACCAGAAGCTCCAGCCCTTGGCCACCTTGGTGGCCTCTGCTGGATTTACCCCAGCTCCTGATGTCTAGGGACCCCAAAGCTAGCCCATAACTACCCCAAAATAGCACTCATGATGCTGCCGTATCAGGAGTGTCAAATAACAATAAAACTTTCCTCCTGGCAAGCTGCGGGCAGCCTTCTTGCTCACATAGCCCGAGATGCAGCTGACCCCCTGCTGCAAAGACACTGCTGAGTAGAGTTCACCTTGTTGTCCACTACCACTGCCCTGGCCTTTCTCTACAAAGCTGCTTTTGAGGCAACTGGCCCTCAACCTGCAGTGCTACGTGGTTGTCAGCCGTCTGAAGAAAGCCTGGTGAGGTCTAACATATCAGCTCTCAGCAGTGGTGGAGCAGAAGCTGATACAGTAGTTATTATTCTATTTTCTCTAGCATTTACGATTTAAGAAATTAAATCAGGTGCCTCTATAGCCATTTATCAAAGTAGCTTATCATTTCAGGTGGATTTTTTTCCCCCAACCCCACTATAAAAAGCCAAAATCTATTAATTGTTTATTCTTCCTGAAATCTTAACAATTACATCAATAGAGAGGAGAGGAGAGGAGAGGAGAGGAAGAAAAAGAGTTTTGCCAAAGAAAAAAAAAAAAAAGAAAAAGAACAAGAAATATCCTTTTCTAGGGATAAGAGAATTTCACACTGCTCACAGACATAGAGTTTATTTTTCTCTTCTACAAAGAAGTATAGATTGGTTTATTTATTTTTTAAGTGTGAAAGATCACTTGCTACGGTTTTCTTTTTCTATATTTTACAAGGGAAAAAATAGCAAAAAAAAACCTAAATAAATAAATAAAATTAATATGATCTTTTCTCCATGATCTCCATGATTTTTTTTTTTTTTCATCTGCTGCAAAAAACACACTAGGAGAGTTTCAAGGTTAAAAAAATATCAACCAGAGAGTACCAATGCCAGAGCTACTGTACTGTAGGGTTAGGGTTAGTTAGCTGCTCAATATCTAAAGCCAACTGAAAGGTATCCGAGCTGTAAAGGTAACTGAAGGTCATTACTGCAAGTACACAAAAGGAACAAAGTAAATGTGAGAGAATTGCTCTATATAACTAATAGCCAGTACTGTTATAGTTCTTTCTCTGAAACTTTATTTTCGTCCTTACTAGATTCAAAATGAATACTATAATCTTTAAAAAAGAACAAAAAAGAAATCTGTATGCTTCCTGAGCACCTTTCAGAGTGTGTTGGACCAATGCCTTTTGTTCCTTGCCACAAGATTATCCTATTATTCGATTTTACCATAGAGCGGAAACATGAACTGGTATTATTCAGCCATTCAGGTTCACCAAACTGAAGCACTCTTTCTTCAGCACATTTAATAATTGGTTCATTAGGTTTTTTTTTTTTTTTTTTTTAGTTCTAAATAAATAGCATTTTTGTCAGTCTAATGAGCATGCGACATTTTTCTAAACTGTTCTAAGGTTAATGGTAAGTTTTATATATTTGTCAGAAATGAATTTAAAAATATAGGGAGGTTCTGGAGATATTGTAATCCACAAAAGTTTTGAGACTGACTTTAGTGTGGTGTCAGTATTTGGTCCTTTAAGAAACATTAAAGAGTTGAATAATGGAAGAGAGATTATGGTTATTAAATAAGCAGAGGATACCAAGCAGGGAGGATCCGTAAGCACTTTAGAGTAGAGGATTAGAATGTAAAATGATCTTGACAAATTGAAGAAATGGTCTGGAAAAATATAATGCAGTTTAAAAAGGACATAGGCATTTAAAAATAACCAACTGCACAAATACTAGATGAGGAACTAGTGATTAGGCAAATTTCTGAATAAAGTAGATCGGATGCTTTTTGTGGGTCACATTCCTAACATGACTTGACAATTTCAGGCTGATGTAAAAAACAAGCAAATGAAAAAAAAAAAAAAAATAGAAATACTGGCATATGTATACATAAGTGTCATATTCAAGATGCATGCCATGATCTTTCTATTTTTTCTTGGTATTTTGGGCATGTTTCAAGTGTACTATAGTTGTCCCACATACAGAGAAGTACATGGATCCATTTATGAAAACCCAGAGGAGAGAAAAGAGACTGATCAACCCCTTTAAAATATAACCTAGAAAAAGAATATATAAAAGCTGGGGTTGTGTATTATAGTGATAAAGCAGAGAAACACTCTTCAGATATATAGAAAAAAGGTTGTTGTAAGGGCAAGGGGAAAACATGCTTTTCATATGCTTGTTTGTTACCAGAAACTTATTGCACCAGGAGATGTTTTACTCAGATGCTGAAAGAGGCTTTGTAACAGCAAGGACAGTGAATTTCTTAACCAGATTTCCCAGAAGAGCTTTGGAAGTTTGCTCAGAGTAAGTCTGCAAGAGCAGTTGGACAGATATCCACCAGGAATCATGTTGTGGTGGTTGATCCCATTTTGGGGCAGGAAAGAGGACTTGATGACCTCTCAGATTCTTTTAGCTCTATCATCAATGATCCTCTGAAATAGATTATTATCTAGTGAAAGAATTCACAAGATCTGAAAAGGGCACCAAGATGATGTTCTTGGAGTGAGAAGTACAACCTTTTTAAAGAGGTTTAGAGATGAGGGGGAAAATGAAATAAGTACATGCACTTATGTTGTATATTAATGGAGCAAAAAAAAATGTAATCTGCTCCTCTCCATGCTTCTCTTCGAAGTATATTTGAGCTGCACAGACTTCCAATGATGTAGATTTTGATCAAGCACCTGACTTTGTTTGACATGTCTCACTTAAGCTGGTTAAAAATTATTGACTTGATGTATGTAATCAGCAGAATACCTATACTCTACCAAATTCCCCTCACATGTTCAGAAGTTCAGTTTCTCTAGTAGTCCACTGGGATGATGAAAACATTTTACAGGTCTATATTGTCCCGTTCAGAGCAGGAACTTGTGACTCCTTTGCCCTAGTTCAATTTTCTAACCTCTAGAATGATTGTTATTCTGGAGTTAATAGTCTTTGTCATAGTCTTTTCAGCTATTTTACATCCTATAGATATATATTCAAGAAGTCACAAAGGAAGAAAGAGGGTAATTCTTTATGTTAGTAATCAGACCAGCAAGCTGTTATGTTAAAGCACAAAGTTCCTCTTCCAGATATGGCAGCTATTTGAATGTGCATCACTTTTACCTGCTGTGAATGCAGTAGTGTTACCGAATCATTTGCCGGACATTTCTTTTTTTAAGTGTAAATGGTGAAATCTTAATCACTGAGACACTGAGCTAAAGCCAGGTTTGTGCTCTCATTTTTCACAATATTGTATTCAACAACAAAATATTGTATTTCAACTGCCCTGGTGTTAACCTCTTGGACTTGCAAAACAATACCTTAGTCTTCTAATTGATGATGCAAGCCAATATGACAGATAGTCACTTGATCCCTTGATCACTGCAAGGTCAGTAATCAGAAATCTGTCATAGTACATTCTGAAAGTATCTGGCCATCTTTTACTCCAAAAAGCTGAGTTTTGAGAGGAAACAAAATCCAGATGGAATCGCAGTGGTCAGTTGCATGTCCGGTGTTCTACTTCCTAAAACAAAATACAAAATAACACCTCAACTTTTGTCTTTGCTTTGTTGGAACAGGAGTTTAAATTTCATTGTTTGCATGGCCAATATGGTATTTCTGAATTCTTTAGATGAATTAGAAAATAAGTTATGAGAGGAAACAGATGCTGGTTGACATATCTAAAACACTGCACAATGATAGTAGCAGAGGTGGAAGTTCTAAATCTCCTTGGCTCTCTATCATCCTCTGAATTCCTGGCTGAAACTGCACCTTGCATAGTCACAGAACATCCTACGAAGTCCAATGTAGAAATATTGCTTAACTAATGTTTCTTAAATGAGAAAAGTACACCCGTGTACTTGGAACACAGTGTCCTTTTCTTTTTGAAAGCTAATATATAGAGATTCAGATAAAAAATGTCACCATCAAAGTGGACACTAATTAGTAGTCTTATTGGCAGTCCTACCAGAGAGGCCAAGAACTGAAATTTGAACTGTCCTGAAAACAGAGTGATTTTGATATTTCACTGTATGTTTCTATTTGGAAGCAAAAGAAAAGTCAAACTAATGAACGTTTTACAGCAGAAAAAGTTCTGAAAATGTTCTATTTGGAAAGGTTGCAGTGCAAAATTCACCATTCTCAATTTAAACACAACTCATTGATTATTTTAACTTTCTAAAATTGTTGGTTCCTTCACCATCACCAAGATGTTAAAAGGAGCAAAAGGAGTAAGGAATAACACTGATGACTTCTCCATTAAATAAATAAAGGGGGAAACAAACCAAATTTGAAAAGAAACCTATTTTGAAGAAATTAAAGGAAAGACAAGAAGCTCTACTAGCAATGTTATATTTATTCTAAGAACAAATAACAGAATACTCTTGTCCACAGAAGTCTGTGCCTTTATTATCTGTACAAAGATTTTCATCTAAAAATGTTCAAAATATTTCTTTTTTTTTACATAAAGACAGAAGAAAAACAAAGATTTTTTTTGAAACAATCTGAGACCTATCCTTAGCTGGTGAGGCTGGATAAAAACTGCAAAGTAAGTGGAGCTATGCTGATTTACTCCCACTGAAGGATTTGACTCGATATAAAAAGCCAAAGGAGTTAAGCATTTATCACATTCCTCCACTGTCTGATCTCTTTGAAAGAGAAAATGTATTACACTGTAGTTTGCTATTGCAAGCGAAGTTAGGAAGGAGTGAGTGAAGGTAGATAAAAGCATATTAGTTAATACATTCATGTCTTTATAGAAATGGTGCACAGGAGAAGAAAAAAAAAAATGGCCTGCCAAGGCTGAAATCTACCTGAAAGTAGAAGAAATTCCAGAGATTCCAATATACCGTACGGAAAGCTCTCTGCAAGACAGCGTCTCTGTTCTACTGGAGACCACTGTAGAGAAGAGATGGATTTTACATTTTTCATTAGTGTACAGCTTAGACAGTTGAACTCTATTATAATGTCTTCAGGAAGTATCTGATCCATTCTATTATCACTATGACAAAGAGAAAGAATTGCTTATGATTTCAGAAAGGTCACACTAAACCGATGTTCTGCCTGTATGTGCTCCAGCTATGATGATGATAATAATAATAATAAAAAAAAATGTTTAAAGATGAAGTTTACAGCCAGACATACAAGAAAAAAAATTGACTAAAAAATTAACATTTTAAAAGAAATTCTTATCTGCAAGACATTTTCTAACCTTATTTTTCTTCAGCACACCTACTGGCAGTTAGTATATGTATACATGTACGTATAAACAGGGGACAAGATTCTGATATCTTTTCCTGGAGGGTAAATATAATGTTGTTGTAATAAAGCATTGAAAGAGACTATGATACAGTTATATATGTGCTGGGATGTCTCTGTCTGGCTAAATTGGGGCAGATACAAGTTTGTTCTGACTGTGGTCTGAGACCCAAGAAAGCTCCTGTTCAAAAGCTGTGTAGCAGAGTGACTATGATGTTCAACCCCAGGTAATTCAGTCTATCTCCCATCAGAGCTTATTATTTTTGGCTCTGGGCTCAACAGCAACTGCATGGGCTGCAAGGGCAGAACAAATTCTTCTAAGCACTGTGCATAGATGACATCACTTTCAGTATGACCTCCATAATGCCTGGAGGACTCTAGACAAAGGTGGACTCTTATTAAGTGTGATGTTTTGCACATGTATTTCAGATGACAGATTGACACCCAAGGTTTATGCAAGCACAGGAAAGGAAAAAGAGAGAACTTGCTTTCCTGAGGTTACACAGGAAAGACAAGAGAAAACCACAGGTTTCCTAAGCAGCGGCTGATTTAGCCTATTTCTTATTCTCGGGTGATTCTGGTGTACCACTGTCTCTGGGCCATTGGCTAAGCCCATTCAGCTACAGTACAGACAGGAAAGGACATTTGCTGCTAGGGGAATGACTGTGGTGTCACATCTGGAAACTAATTGTTTCATTGTTTGATTAAGCAAAAGAAAGAAATTAATTGTGAAAGGGAAGGCAGGTGGTTTATCTGTGTTTCTGGCCACACTTGGCAATAAGTATCTAATTATTATTAATTCCTTTGGTAATCTTTGTAATAACATTAATCATGATGAAACTCCTAGGCTGCTGAGGTGGCTGTGCTAAGACATGATGAGCAATTCCATCTCAGTAGGTAGCTCCGTAAACCCCAGGTGCAGTGAAACCAAGGAGGCAACCAGCTCAACTTGAAAATGCACAGAGTCACAGCTGATTTGAAATACATTCCCATGGAGCATGAAGGAATGGACTAACATCCTAGGATGAGGGTAAAGGAGAGATGAGTGCAGTGTGGCAGTGCTCCTGCAGGCCCCAAAACATTTTTCAGTTTCATGGTTAAGTGCTGAGCATTTATCAGGAGTCTGGGAGTGGGAAAGACACTCACTTCCCAGCCAGCTTAAGGTTCCAGCCACCTCTGAGACTCTCACATCCCCTTGAATTACAAAAAGTTAATTAGGCAACAGACCCACAGAGCTGTAACTCCATGATCATTATGAATATAAGGTTGTCACATGTAATACTACATATTGTTAAAAGTTGTCACTTTTTGTCTCCCAGAGGTCAAGCCAAGCTAACTAAAAGGCTGACAAAATACCAAAATGAGACTGTGATTCATGTCTGTTTTTCTGATAACCAAGAGTTGAATAATTCATAAAGGTTTTTCTCGGGGGCCATTTGGAGGTTCTGGATGAGCTCCAAAGGGTTTCAGAAGCACTCAGTGTCTGTTTCAGGTTAAAGGCATATTTCTTAGACCAGAACTGTCTGTTTTACACCTCGAAGAGCAAGATCATAGAGTACCGACAATAAAATGAATAGAACAAAACCATGATATCCCATGTGGGGAGAGCTTGGGAAAAGAATAATCCACCTAGGGAGGCACATAGCTCATCATGGAGCTCTGGAAAATTCTTAGCTACTATGGTGACGGGCACGGTAAACCAGAGGAATCCGTTTCATTTTGAAAAAAAAATACTCTGCAGTTAGAGCTTTCTCAGAGCGTTCTCTACACTAACCAAGAAGCACAGATCGTTATCGGGAGCCATGTGTCTTCCACATGCCCTTCTGCTCTTTTTATCTCTTTCATTATTATTCAGTTGCACCTTTCAGTGATCCCAAACTCTGCTGAAAAACGTGATTCCTAGGTATAAATTCCTTTCTAGGTAATGCCATGTTCCTTTTTATAGGAAGACTGAGGTTCATTTCTTCTCTGATTCTGCTCCAAACTGTGTACTCCGAGTAACTACCCCAAAGCAATTTTAATGGCTAGCTCTATCTGGTTTTCTATCCGTTTTTTTAATTGCTAAGTTGAAATTTGGGCTTGTCTTAAATTTGAGTCAAAGCATATCCACATACCAACTTGACTATACAGATAGATATAAGTGATGGAATCCAATGCAGAGCAAGAAGTTTAACATAAAGTCACAACGAACAGAACCTGAGAGTCCCCAGGATAGAAGGAATATACATTCAAGCTGCAATATATCTATTTTCTGAACTTCTTTACAAGAATAACATGGTTTTCTTTCCTGCTACACCAGGGCCTGGAAGTTCATGTTTACATAGAAGTATCAGCTTTTATATACAGAAGTTTCCTGTTACTATGCTTGCAGAAAAAAAATGCTACCAACCTCATTTTAAAAGTTATCATTCAGAAATTATAACATGAATGAAAAATGTGCAAAACTCAAAGAAGTTCTTGAATTTCTTAAAGAACTTAAAAAACAAAGCAGCAGAAAATATAGCTTTGAAAAGTCACATTTCAGAGGGTTTTGGGTCTGACATTTTTGCAGATATGACTTCTCCAAACAAAAAAAGCACCCAGACAGTCATTGACCTACAATAACCATCAGTATAAAGGCAAAAAAAAAAGAAAAAAATGAATCACAGATAAAGTAGAAAGCACTGATTCAGAACTCAGAGATTCTTTAGCATAATTCTTCCATTTTAATTTTGCTGCTTTCATTTTCTTGTTGCAAATATAGCTCTATAAACCATAGAAATAAGCTGCATGCAATTAAAATGGCATAATAGCTGAAAGGAAAGCATTGATAATTATGTTAAAATCTATAGCATTAGAAGAGTCTAACATTGCTCAGAGTCCATGCTTTGTCATCTGTCAGTATTTGCAGCTCTATTGTAACCTAAATCAAAAGCTTTTTTTCTCAGCTAACTTCTCTTACAACTTGTTAGGGTTTGGGGGAGGGCTTTTTTTTTCAGCCAGTGCAATATAGCTTTCAATTCTTTTAGCCGTTTAGGGGTCTGAAAACAGGCAAAATGAAATAGCATTCAGCTTTAATGAAATGTTTCATGATATATTTTTGTGGGCTCAGAGAATCCGTAGATCCTCTGCCATCCATCCTATGCTCTTTCCTGCAGGAAAACAGTTGGGAAAGTAACTTTCATCTATACACACATCAGAGACTTTGTGAAAATATCATCCCCGCTCTCCATTTTAATTACAGCAATAAAAGAGGAACTGTACAAAGAATCTGGAGAACCATAACAGGCATTATCTGTGATGAATCAGAACTGGATCCAGCAACGAATTTAAGCACAGGCTTAAGAGCTTTGCTTGGATCAGGGATTTACGGCCTGATCAAAAAGCTAGTGAAGTCAATACAAAAGCTATTATTGATGTTGCTGGGCATTGGATCATGCCCTTAATGAACTAAGCAGAGGCTGCAGTACTGCATTTTAAGGGTCTAATCCAATATCTATTAAACTTAACTGAAGTGGGCACTGGATTGAGATATCATTAATGATGTAGATTGAGATTTTCAAAAGTATTTTAAGCGACGCTTGTCAAAAAGAATGCTAATTTAAGACTAGATTGAAATAACCATTTGAGCTTCAGTCCGGCTGGCTCAGATGATGACACTATGAACACACTGTAGCATGGTCTTTAGCACAGGGTAACAACCACACCACCAGATTGCCAAAGAAGGTGAATTACACCCTAAATGATGTGTATCTACCTATTTGAAGAGTCATATAAAGTCCGCTCTTAAAGTCCACTGGTACTGTCAACATTGGTTTTTTTTGTTTTTTTTCCTTCCTGGGAGTACTTATTTCTGTGCATGGAGAGAAGGATCCTGGGGTCAGTACCTTACAAGGTGCCAAAATATAATCAGTGTGAAGCTATGCCTCAAAGTCCAAATTTCGTGAAGCAGACTGCCCCAAGCTGCAGCTGAAATTCAGGGAAGCAACTAATAACGAAGAGTCCACTTTCTATGCTGCAGTCATCCTATCCATACTTTGGTGGAAAGACAGATACTATATCATTTAAAGGCAGATTATCTACTTGAAATCTAGTCAATAGTAATAACGATTAAACAGTCTGCTACAGATTCAGAAGTGAATGTGTAGATTCAATACCAGGCTTTTACTTTCTACATTCTTATTTTTATTGTCAAATTTTTTTTGTTTTGTTTTGTTTTTCTTCTTTCACTAGTGAGGCCATGAAAGACTTAAAAAACAACAATTAAAGAAGCTGGTTATACATTAAAAAGGACTACATCAAATGCTGCTAAAACCACATGAGAATACACATACCCACAGAGGAAACACACTTTCATATAAATAACAGGAAATTTATTTGCCATAGGAATAAGCATATTATTTAAAGTGAAAGCAAAATAATTGACTGTCCCTTAATATCGTAAGTGAATGATAGTGATTTTTCAATATTTTTCAGTGATACCTGAAGCGAATTATCCAATCATATGTCTTGGGCCCATGTTTCTCAAAATGCAGTAGTCCTTTATTTATAGGAAGTGAATTAAGTGCAAATTTTTCTTGTGGAAAAACATAACAGAAAGTCTTTTTAGGAAGTTATTCCAAGCTTTCAGGCAATAGATTTCCCATTGATGCCTTGAACTATGGAACAAAATTTTAAAGGATGCTTAGAAAAGTCCATAGAAATTATTCACATATGTTAAATCCTATTGGACTAACCCATAAGGGTTCAATTAGTCAAGATCATTATTTAGAGCCTGAATTTGCATATGGAGATTGGGTAATTGTGCATGTATCTGACAGTATCATCTCTTCGAGCAACAAGTAATTTAGATGGCCTAAGGGTATAATCCTCAAATTAATGTTCCTGATATAGATTTAAATAGAGATATACCTTTAGAAGACTGTTTGTCCCTAGTGATGAGTGATGGGGTGCAGAACACATCGAGGTTCCACACCTAGATCATAGATCAGCCCAGTTGGATAATGCTTGAAGCTGTTAGCATTGAAGCACAGTTCAATCACTTATTTGTTTATAATCCATCTGTGAATTAAGATTTATGCTCAACATGTAATTCAGAAAATTAATGCAGATTGGAACCATAAGCCCAATGTATACACATCACAAAGGAAAGCTCACGCAGCATAGATTCATATTTGCTTTATGGTACTAGTGGTGAAAGGTGTAATGAGGTATACTTTTTGGGAAGAAAAAGAAAGAGCACAGTTATATGAAAGAAAATGTTCTGTTGAAAAGCAGCCATAAAACAAGAAGACGCAGAAAAACAATAGCCTGCAAAGAGCTTGATAGTATTGTTGCAGCCCTTGCATTCTAGTATGTCCTTTGGCTATAAGGATAATTTTTGTTGTCTTCCCTGCTTCTGTAAATCCAATGTATGTGCAGGCCACTGCCAAGCCTTTCCCCTTCTCTGAATTTCTGCATGACCTTGGGCAATTCATTTAATCTTTTTTTCACCTCAGAATGGTGGTTCCACTACTATCTTTGTTGAAGACCTTGAGCTCTTCGGACAAAAAATTCCTTAGTAGAGAAGCAATAAATAATATTAATGAATATCAGTTGCTGTTTTCGATAAAAAAAAAAAAAAAAAAAACTGTTGGAAGACTTTACGGCACTGTGACAACTTTTCTTGATGTTGTTGTTGAAACTGGAGGGATAATTTAATCATATCTTTGCCATCTTCCATAAACCACAGGCGGTGCATCTCCCTGTGGACACAGACTTAAAGAAACACAACAAAGCAACAAAGTTTAAAAAGAATTTAGTATAGATTTTTTTCTTGTCTAAACATAAAAGGTCCTCTGTAACCAGCTCTTTAAAAAGGAAAATAAAAAAATAAAGGAAAAGATGTAGCTATTATTTTTGGCACTCTGCTAGCACACAGCGCCATGCTGGCAGCACTGTCTTTCAGTCGCATGTGCTTCTTTCTCCTTTCCAAACTCTGCCTAAGGTACTTATTTTTGTAGGGGAAAAAGGTACCGGTTTGTTTGGACTACCTGCTGAAAGCTTAATAACAAGTGTTTGGAACAACAGAAGTATTATTTTCTTCATATGCTAAAGAGGAATATGCCTAAAAAATAGTACTAATAACTATTTTTAAATTCATTATGGAAATAATGAAGAGAAACAGTGCACTTTCAATTCTGCTAAGAATTAACTTGGAAAAGGAGCTAGTACTTGTTAAAAAGACCAAAAACTGGGTTGACCATTAAACAATTAATTTAATAAAGCTTTAGGGTGAATACTTAAAACTTTCAGTCACATTTTTCTCTCTGTATTTTCCAGTTCTTTTCTGGCAGATGAATGTTACACCATGACCAGTGAAAGAAATTTCTCCTTTATAATTCTGTATATTTGGAACAGACAGCTTGCCTCTTTCACCTGAACCATTTCACTTGAAATCATACCTTTATCCTTTTTTTTTATAGATGATATTAACCTGAAATCAATGCCTTAGGAGATTACCTTTGTGGATCAGAACAGTAGGGACCATTTTTCCTAACTTAAGCTGTTTAAAAATGGACTTCTAGGCAAGAATCCCTGTCTAGGTTGTCTCTGTAGATAATGCAGAGGTTACCTCCCTTTGACAGTATTTTAAGATGAATCAGCCCCAGAAGGTATCCAACTTCCTTCACTGTTTACAGAAAGTCTACTCTAGACATCTGGCTTAGATAGGAGTCTATATTTTTCAGCATCCACTGTTAGGGGAGAAGACTCCTACATTGAGCTTTATGTAAAGTATCAGGAATCAGGTTATAACAATGTCTAGATTTTTAAAACTATTTCAGTTTAAGAACTATAATACCCAATTCATTCAAATGGCTAAGATCCATTTTCAGAAGTAGCTTAAACACTTATATAGCTATTAGCATGTATAAAGAGGCAAATAGATGTCAAATGAGTATTCCAACTGTTCACACATGCCTAATTCCCATCAAATTCAGTGCATAGATGGTTTTGAAGAGTTCACTAGGCACATATCTATCTAAATACCTAAATATTCTGAAGAATCTAAGCCTTGGTGTTTTACCGGGTAATATTTCTAATGAGGATATAAAGTTGGGCTTATTGACATCTTTTCAGATGAATAAAAATATGTTCCTTATTCGCACAATTTCCTACCAGTCGTGTGGTAGAACTATATGTAAAGGGCACTAAACCTTTTTATCTTTACAGTGCAACAGAAAGGGAATTTTTTGGCTTGACAACAGGTTAACTATGAGCCAGCAATTTGCTCTTGTGGCCAAGAAGGCCAATGGGATCCTGGCCGGCATCAGGAGGAGCGTTGCCAGAAGGGCGAGGGAGGGGATCCTGCCCCTCTGCTCAGCTCTGGTGAGGCTGCACCTGCAGTACTGGGTGCAGTTCTGGGCTCCCCAGGGTAAGAGGGACAAGGAACTTCTAGAGACGGTACAGGGTAGAGCAACAAAGATGATTAAGGGACTCAAACATCTGTGTTACAAGGAAAGACTAAGCGAGCTGGGCCTATTTAGTCTGGAGAAGGAAGATCGAGAGGACATCTTATCAACAAGTTCAAATACCTGAGGGGAGAATGTAAAGAGACTCTTCTCGGTGGTGGCCAGGGACAAAACAAGGGGTAATGGGTACAAACTGAAACACAAGAAGTTCCATCTCCATGTGAGGAAGAACTTCTTTCCTGTGAGGGTGACAGGGCCCTGGCACAGGCTGCCCAGAGAGGCTGTGGAGGCTCCTTCTCTGGAGACTTTCCAAACCCGCCTGGCTGCCACCCTGCGCCACCTGCTGTAGGTGACCCTGCTTGAGCAGGGGGGTTGGACTAGATGATCTAGAGGTCCCTCCCAACCTCAACCACTGTGTGATTCCGTGATACAGGATGTAGGGCCCTGTGCCTGAAATACCATTTCAGGGTATGCGAACAGAGGTGTATCTATTATTTTCTGGTTGTCGAAGTATTATATTTCAAAGCGGCACCCGTTTTGATGAACAATGTTATTTCTATTATTTCTAGAGCTTTATTTTTTCCCTCTTGCAGCACTAATTCCCAAGTTTTTCTCTCTTTCTCTCTTGACATATCTCTTATCCATCTGATTTTCAGCCTACACTACAATCATAGATTGTTCTTTCATCACCATGCCTCATAGGTTCTTTTATATTATTCTTCTCACCTCACTTGGCTTTGTAACACCTCCCAATTTAGTTGCATCCATTAATTTAATAACTATGCTATTGACTCTCATTTACAGATCATTAGTGAAGATAAAGCTGGACCCAACACTAGTCCTTAAGGCACACCATTAGACTCTTTCCTACAACTCAATACACCACTATTTGTCATCACCTTTAATTTAAACTCCTGTAGCTACTTCCTACCCTGTGTGAATTTATCCACAGGCATCCCAATTTGAATGAATTACAGCATTCAGACTTTGCGAAACAAATGTGTCCGTTGTGCAAAGTCCAGCTTTAATGCTGCAGGACGTCACAAAACCAGCAGAATATGTTGTGTTTCACAAGCACAGAGCTGTCAGATGCTGGTAAGCGTTCTCTAGCCTACAAGGGCTGAGATTAACAGCCAGAGGCAGTGAGTTTTGATCCATGCTAATGCATATGATTCAAGACCCTGGCAAGCCTGTGAAGACCAGCTCCTATATGCCACATCAATTTATACATTATATATAGTGCCTCGGCTTATGATAGACTGGCCACTCCCCTCTATATTAATAAAGGCTTCATTGTTCCAGTCTTTTCCCCTACTCTCTTTCCCCAGTAGAAGAGTAGAAGGAAATACAGAGATGATGGTCAGAATTGGTGAATTCTGATCATTTTTTTTCAACTAGAACATCAATCTTTTATAGATATATTTTTTTCACGTGTTATTGTCACTGTTGCCTCTTAGAGATATTTCCTTACTGAGTTTTACTTTGCAAATAAACTGATGCATTTTATTTTTATTACTCATCACCCCAGTAAAGCCCTTGTCCCTTTATACTAAATCTCCTTATGATAAAAGTGCTGGGATTTAAAATGTTGATCTGGTCAAGACAGCTAATAATGATCAAAAAACATCAGTGTGGATTGAAAATTAGTCCGTCTTTGTCACATGTGAACCTAGGAAAGACTCATCCATTTCATGGATTCATCTAGGATTGTAAAGGAATATTGTAAGTTTGATGAAAACTTTTTCTTTACACCTACTTGTCCTACTTATCCATTTGTCTGACTTCTACTAATAGAGAAATTAAACATATAAATATATACATATATATATATAAATGTATACTTATCCTCCCAGCATTATTTAGAAATATAAGTGTGGTTATCCCTGTTTTGCAGTTGGAAAACTGAAGAACGGAGAGATGTAATAACTTGGAAAACTTTGTTGAAGAAGTTAGTGTTTTCAGTGAAAGATAGAAAACAGATTTTGCTGGAGAGGGATTCAACTTAGTTTTCCAACAGTGGGGTCAATTTTCCTTTTGCAGATAGGTGATTATTAAAGCTGTTGAATGTGTTTGGCTTTGAAGTGTAATACCCTTAAGCTTCTAGCGAGAATTAGGTTTTCCTAGCACAGTAGACAACTTTGGTAATCTCTCCCTTTGTATTCCTCGGTATAACCTGTGACTTGTTTCAGTATCACCTATAGCATAGTACCAGTTAAATTACTATTCCACTTTATACTGTAGTCAAGTGATAGGGGTTTCTTTTGATCCTGTGAAAATCATAAAGGTCACATTTATCCTTCCTCCCTTCTTTGCTTTGGAACAGAAGGCTCCTTTCATCAGCTTCTGATGAAAGAGACGGAAAATGTTAGTAAAGCTCGTGCATCATTCAACTGTGAGCAGATGAGAAAATGTTAGAGCACAGCGATTCTGCTGAATAGTTTTCCTACAAGATCCTGGTTGCCCAAAGACATTAGTACAAGATAATGCGGACTGACCTGGTGTTAAGTTCTTTCCTACTTCCCACACAGCATTTCAATATCAAGGAGAGGAGCAGAAGTAAGTATAAATTAGGCAGGTATGGCTCAAGTCTTTTCTTACTCAAAGGCAAGAAAAAAAAATGTTATAGTTTATCCACCTGGTAACTTGGTTCTTTAGCACAAATTATGGTGACAAGTACATTTTCCCTGTGGAAGACCTAACATTGACCAAAATAGACTCCTTGTTCTTACCAGTAATAAGAAACGTTCTTCTTTAAAAAAAAAAAAAAAAAAAATCACTTGCACAATGCTACCTTTGGATGGCAATTAAACAGACTGTATAAATATGCATAATAAGTGTAAACAAGAATATTTTCTGGTTGAAAATGTTGTGTTAGCAGTGTGATTCAGCCCTCCCTTCCACCCTGAACATTTAACTATTAAAAAATGCTTCAATATACTTGTTTACATGATAACATAATGACTCAGAAATATTTTGCCCGGTACTTTACATCCTCCCTTCCTCCTCAGCTCTGTGTAGGTTCTGTGACTGGACTACAACCACCCTGATGTACCAAGGCAATATACCCATTTAACTGACAAAGTGAGTAGAAGCAACATACTTTATGTTGCTTGAATCCACTCCCATTCCATGACGAAAAGGAAAGATGAATCTCCCAGTCATGGAGCCGTCCTTCCCAGGCTAGCATGGTGGCTACAGGGATGCAGGTTCTCCTGCCAGTTCCCAACATTGTTGATATTCAGCAAACGGTAAGTCTTGCAATGCTCCATGCTGCAAGAACTACTTCATCCTGACAGACACCAACCACATGGGAGGCTTCAATTAAAATTCAGGTATCAGTGTCAATGAATGACAAATGAGGGAATCCAACCCTTGTTTGAATCCTCCTAATGGTGCAGCTTCACTCTGCCTCCCATTTTCTTTAACATAATCACTGATAAAGTCTTTTCAGCTTTTACTCATTTTAATTGCACATGATTTATTTCCTTGTTTCATCAGCTCCATCTATCAGAGAAAAATGAGAGTTGTGAAAAAGAATCTGAAGGCTGCCAAATACTGACTTTTTATTATTAATTCCTTCTACGTATATGATTAATTCCTTCCTTGAACACTGGACTGACAGCTACATGCACTCTGACTCATGTTTAAAATAATGAAATGATGGCAGTATTTAAAACAATAAATACACTTATTATTACCCCTCTCCCCTTCATAAAGGTTACATACTGAGCAGTGAAAAAATGGTTAGACCTATAGACCCATTTTACTTGGCAAACCTTAATTATTCCATTCTTTTACAAAGATACTGGTATTTAAAGCCTATTATTTTAGGGGAAAAAGAAAAAGAAAAAAAAAGGAAAAAAAAAGGCTTTAACTTTTCCTAAGCATTAGAATTTTTTTTACAAAGAAAAAAAAAGGAAGAAAGAGAAGAAAAACATTTAACTTTGACATTTCATTTATAGGCATTTTAATTATCTGGATGGTTTCCTTTAAATGCTAGATGTAGGCAGAGAAAATTTGTACTTATAGAAGGAGAAACTGCTTCCAGGAGTTCCTAATTTTCATGTGTTATGAATTTTAATACCTTATGAGGGTCAGATTTTCATAGGCTTAGATGAGGGAATACACTGACCTTAAACTATTGTACAGTTGTAATAGTATTTTTAGTCTCTATTGGTTATTTGCAGGCAAGAGCTATATTTTGTTTATATTTCTTTTCTTTTCCTTTTTTCTTTTTTTTTTCCCTCCACTTTCTTTCTACAGCAGCAGAAAAGCCCCAAGGCTTCACAGAGCAGACTATTCTTTCTTTTTCTTTCTCCACACCTCCTAACTTTTTTTAAAAAAGACAAATGCAGGGAACAATGAAATCCACTGGTCCATGGGGTCAGGAAGTTTTCACCCCCTCCTGTCAGTTTGGACTGCTATTTTTGAGATAATGAATCCCTGAACTCCCCTCTTGCAGTATCTCCCATTAATGAAGCTGAATTTTTATAAAGCTTTTTCCCCCACCCTCCCATCTCACATCCCTCTCCCACCTCTTCCCCCTCCCCGACATTTCTTTCTGCTTCCTATGTTGTTAAGGATGCAGCCTATTGACCCTGCAGGGAGCATTTGGAAATGTCTTTATTTACTCTTATTTTGGTGTTATTCTTACTCCTTTCTTGCCCTTGCCACCGCTTTCTACCTTTCTGCTTGGCTGACAGGCATGAGCAGCAGAAGCAGCTCTAGGAAACTTGCCTAGAAAGCAGCAACACATGAAGAAACCCTAAATGTAGCACCCCTAAATGTAGAAATGGGATTTGGCTTTAGGTTATAGCGATGCCACTCCTTGAAGCTCAGGCGGGAGAAAGCGCTCTGGGCCTGATTCTGCTTTGAGTTAAATCTGTGCAAATCAGGAATCTTCCTTGTGAAAAAAAGAACATTAACCACTCAAGCAAGCAGCTATATATAAACATCAGGTATATAACTGCAGGCAAAAGTGTTCTTATTTTTTTACACAGCTAAGTCAAAGGAGAAGGGGATATACTTCCAGTGCATTTATCCTTGGGAAAGGCTGAGCTAGGGCAGAAGGCCATTTTTGGAAAAAAAATAAAAAAATAAAAAAATAAAAAAGACAGGAGAAAAGCACTTGGGAGATGATGGGTGGTTTACTCTATCAGAAATTCCTTGTCAAATCCTCCAACTCAGAAAATGGTGAGTGCAAGATGGGCAAGTTTGTAAGGTTTGTCCAGCTGATTATTTATAGCTTGGGACCTTCTTTGCAGCAACTTCTTTTACAAGTCTAACATGGTGGAACACTGATCTCATCTACTCCTCTGAAACCCTTCAGATTAAAATAGTAATGCAAATCAAGCTATCTGACTTTGGGGAAGAGCCACAAACACAAGTTGGCTTTGCAGGCCAAAAGTTCATAACATTTTGGATTCTTGTGACCCTAATTCAGGCAAATTAATTAAGCTTAGCACTTTGTGGTCAGCTTATGATTTTCCTTGCTCAGGATTTTGCTTGTCAGACAGGTTAGAAGCAGGCAACTTCTTTCAAGTACTCTGCAGCATACTCTGCAAATGTCTCAAGAAAGCACCTAACCACAAGTTTAACTTTTAGCACGTGACTAATCCTTTTGGCTGCAGGGAGCGTACTCACCTCCTCAGTGTTATAAGGAAGGGCTGAAGTCCTTTTCTAAACAGAGGCAGACATTCCTAAACTGTATAAGCATCCTTCTTCACACATTAGCTATTTTTGAAGATTTGGAGATTTCCGGAAACTAAGTTCTAAAAGAAAAATAAAAAAAAAAAAATTAAAATGTAAAAATGGTTTCAAGTTTGAGAGAAAGAAAAAAAAAAAAAAAAGCCTAAATAATTTTTTTTAAAGAAACTCACCATATTTTCTTTTTCACCTACATTAAAGGGTCATGGCTTCTTTCTTTTGCTTGCTTTTATTTTCTTGTTTTCATTATGTAAATTCTGTGTGACAGACACAGAACAAAGCTTGTGGGGGGGCAAGTTTAGTAATTGAACTTCAAATGACTTTCACTGAAATGAGCTGCTCTCTACCAACTCTATGTTGGATATGGTGCACAGAGCAAATAATATGTAAGAGTTGAACAGAAAAATGAGTAGTGAACTAAATGGGGCTAAGTAGCTAATGAGCAGAGAGCTAACAAGTTTGTGAGCTAAAAATCTAAGGAGCTGATGTTCTCCACTGCAAACAGGTAATATGTAGTTTTTGGGTTGCTGCTTGCCTTTATCGACCTAGCATATATTTCTAACTAGCTTTATGTTTCCCAAAATGTCCTCTTTTAAAATGACTGCTTGGCAGCTGTATGAGATCTGCTGTGAGAGTCCTTCCCACATCCATCCACAGTAACTGAGACCATAGGGAACTACTCGGACAGAGAACAGTTCTAGTCAAAATGTCAAGCGAAATTAGTTTAACCTGGTCTATTTTTCTTACGGTACAAATCCCATGATATGCTAACAGTAAAATAGTGCTAGGACTTAAACAGCATTCTTATTGCAACTACTATTAGTCTTATAAAATCAGTGGACCTACCTGTGGAGTAAACTACTAGCCATGCTGTGTCAGGGCTTCACAATAGCATTTCCCGCACCCCTCCCCATCCTCATAAAGCCTCATGTTATAATAAAAAGGAGATAGCTACAATAGTGAAAAAAAAAAAAAAATAAAGAAAAAATCAGAATTCAGAAAATTACATGTGACATGCAGGACCATAAAAAAGTATGTTACTCATTTCCTCCTGTACTAGTATGACTTGCCCTTAATAGGCCTGTACAAGTCGGGCTCCTGGCTTTTCCCACCAATGTCAATTGGGAAAGTCTAATATCTCTAGAAGACATCTCAAGCCTTCTGAAGATGAATAGGTAAACTAAGTGAGAAGATCCACCCTTTGGCAATATCCATCGCTATCATTTGAAGGCTGTCTATGTTCCTAGAAAGAACTAAAGCAATTAGGTTTAAGTGAAGTCTTCACTTTCAGACAGCTGAAGCTGGACAAAATGCGTTAAGCACCCCAGGGTCACAAATCAGGAAACTTAGGAGCCTGCCTAATTTGGGGGGGTAGGGCATTTGAGGTAAAAATATCTCTATATGCTATTTAATTGTCTACAAAGTGAAATGTGTACAAAACGGGAGAGGAGCAAAGCTCTAAAAAATATGGAGGAAAGAATAAATAGACTGGAGCTACCTGCACTACAGAAGCGAGGGATGTGTAGGAGACAGCCATATCCAAGAGGAGAATCTCTGGGCTCAGGGTACCCTCCGGTGCAAGTTGTGGGGGACTTAGACATCAGGAAAACCCTTTGAACACTGGGGACTGTAAAGCACTAAAGAAACTGCCTGGGGAGCTTACAGAGTCGCCAGAGGCCTGAGGACCCAAGAGATTCCTACTGTAGGGCAGGAAAATTAGTTAGATGGTTTCTCAGGATGATTTCTGTCCTTACTTTCTGCAATTCAATGAGTACAACATCTGCACACCTTTGAGCGCAAGGAGTAGCAACCTGTGATTGATTTCAAAGGCAGAACTGGTCCCTTGGTTTCCTATTTTTTTAATCATGATAAAAGGGAACCCAAATACTTTAAACTACCATGTTTCTTTTATCATAATTTATAAAGGTGTAACAACACTGGTCTTGTTAGAAAAAAAAAAGTATATATATCTATATGATATGGTGTGATATGATATCCAGGATATGAGAGATTCACAGAGATGTCCCTGTCCTTAATGAGAAATCACAAGGAAGATTACTACCCTCGCTTGCCTATACGCTCTGACTTATCAGTTGGTCTGGGAGTTTAGGCTCCTGCGATATTGAATGAAGCTTATAAGCCAGATGGGCCACAAATTCTGTCAAGCCTTCTTGGCAGCTGCTCTCATTACAAAAGCCAGCCAGCCTTTTCCAAAAATAAGAATGTGAAGCAAATTGGGCTTATAGACCCTTATAATGCAATTGCACGCAGAGATGGGGACCTGAGCGGGCAGGCAGAAATATTATTGATGGCTGCTGAAAACAGGGAATAAGATGTTATTAAGCCAAGTCAGAGATAGATATCGATAGCTAATATAAAGCCTTTATTGGTTTACAGGCTCCAGGAAAGAGGGTTCAGAGCTTCGACCCTTTGCTTTGCTTTTAATTTCACTGGAGATGCAAGGTTTATGAATAAAACATATCTTCACTCATGATTCTGATATTAGTCACTACTTTCTGTGTCCCTCGTTCTCTCAGAGCAAGAAACATGCACTAACTACATAAACTTTGAAAGCTCTATTTTATAGAGAAAAGGAGCAATGCAAACAGACAAAAAATGGAGCATTTGGGGAGGGAAGGAAGAAGAGAGGAAAATAAAAGAAGAAGTGAGGATGCGAATAGAGGGTAGGAGCAAGAAGAATGGGGTTAAGAAAGAGAAGAGATGTGAGAGAGGAATGCAAAGGAAGTTTGGGGAAAGATAACAAGATTGGAATGGATGAATGACAGTGTTTGGAAGAAACTTTCTCCTCAGGCAAGGTGTGATGGTATGGTTGTTATGCTACTACATAAGTACTTTCCATCTGTATTGTATAGAAAAAGCAAAATCCCCTGCAAGATGTATGGGGGATTCTTACAGCCAGGTGAGCCATACCTTGACTCTGTATTATCTCTGTGTCTCCATAAGCACATATGGAATCATGGACAATGATACTTGAAGAGCTTTTGATCCTTTCTTAGGCTTCAGGGCACTATCTAGAAAACCTGCAGATGGTCCCAAGACAGAAAAATGTTTCAGAAAATTAGCAAGAATTGTGAGAGCATATATATCCAAGAGAGCCAATAAAAGTAGTTTTTAGTCCAGGTCAGAGGGTGTGTCTCAACCGGTCTGGGGCATGCAGCAGAACATACCCCAAGATCCTGCTCCACACAGTACGCTAGACTGAGAACTAGTTGTAACATATTTTCTTTGATACTAGATCTGTGCACACATTCCTTTATTCTTTTTTTTTTCCTTTTTTTTTTTTTTTTTCTCCCCTGTGCTTAGCACATACACAGTTCCTACTGCTGAAGTTTTGGAGCGTGCCTGGGTCACATACCATGGACCCAGTGTTCAAAGTGCTCCAAGATCCCCAACGTAAATACAGACAACAAAGTTTCAGTGTCTGTATCTCATCTAGTATCATCCTGGACATGCCTATTTAGATATATGAAAGCAGAATTAAGATCCATTTCCTATACTCTAAGCTGACCAGAATGCCTTGGTGTTTTCCATAAAGTACTAACATAGCAGTGTTTTTGATGTAATGAATAATCCCTTCAAAGGGGGGTGAGCCAGGGAGAAAATGGTATTGAGTCAATGTTTAAAACAACAACAAAAGGCACTCAGAAATAAAGATGAATTGAGGAGATTGAATTTGGATGAAATAATGAAACTGGACATATTTGAAGCATTCTGTAGATCAGAAGCAAAACTTCTGAAATATAGATTTTAGCTCCGTAAAAAATAATTTAAGCCAATCTACATACTCTCCTGCATAGTGTCTGTTATGGATTTGACCCCTCTGAAGCTAGTAATGCTTTTTGGATGGAGGTAAATATTTCACAGAGCAACCAGTTCCAATCAAAAGCCCTCACAATGGAGTCAAGAGGATTGGAGAGGTTGGAAATGCCCAATTATTTGCAAAAGTTCACAATAAATAGTTACATTCTATTTTTAATGATATTCCTATAGGCAGTCTAGTAATCTGGTGACAGAGGAAATAATTTTGGGGTGATATAAATTATATAGGGTGTTGGCCTGCTTTGGGTGTATGATTAAAAACTATGACATCCAGAAGTCCCTTCAAACCTGAAGTATGCAAAATATCTGTGATTCTGTGATCTTCCACCCCGTTGTCACCCAGTCCTCTGAAGTTAGAGGAAGAAAGAACCAGTTCAGACTTTAGGGTGCTCATTTGCAAAGTATACAGGATAAAGGCAACTGTGTCATTCAGCCTCTGCTTCTCAAATGAAAATAATAGCTGAAATTTATGCCAAATTGACTAAACTAATCAACCACCCTTTTGATGGGGCTATTATGCAATCACTACACTTTCTTCTAGAACATTTATGAAATCACAGTTGATGCCATCCAGTTTTTGTAAGTATTAGTTCAGAAAATAGACTTTAATTCCACTACCTCTCTTCCTCCCTTTCTAGTATGTTATAATTAATAATGAGCCTCAATGTTGTTTTGCTTTTCACAGTTTTCAAGTCAGAACTGAGGCCGCTGTTCCATCTGCAGTTCACTTCATAAACATTGTGGAAAGACAACTCAGGTAATAATGTAGTCATCTGGGATTCAGGCTCTGTATCCTTGTTCTTTAGCCTTATATTTCTGTGAAATAGTGCTTTGCACTTTTTCTTTTGGGGCTCTTTATTGTATACATCTTTCAGAACAAGCTATGACCCTTCCTAAGATATTTTACAATAATACCTGGAAGTAATTGGATATCTGAATAAAAGTTGCACTTATTTTTGCTCTATCATGCAATGGTGAAATTCAACAAAAGTAATAACAACCAACACAGAAGGTTCCAGGGAGTTTTAGCTGACTTCTGTTGAAACAAAAGAGGATTTATAAGTTTTAACAGTATACCATGTATTACCAACTGTGTGTTAGCTGACATGCTGAATGTGAAACTTTTCTTTCTAATGGTAGGAAAGAATTGTTAAAAGGTGCTAAAAGAATACTTACACACACTTCCGTGGAAAATGAACTCTTTTTGCCCAGACATAATAGAGATTTTGTACATGTCATCTCTCCATGGCCTTTATGTTCATGGCCCTGTGGCCCTTCCTCATGCATTTCTAAATGCATTATTATAAACAAGCTATGCATAAAAGCATGGATTTGACCACTACAATATACAAAGCAAAATTTATTTGGAAGAGGAAGATTGGTCCTATGAGTCATGAGTGAACCATATCGCCCCAAGATCTATCTTTTTTTTCTGAACATAAGGTGATCCAGATACAAGTTTTACAGAACAATTGCACTGTAACCCTGTAATTCTGCAGTAGCAGAACCCAGTAGCCAAAGAACAAATTGTGGCATCTGCCTGTTCACATAAACAAGCAATAAAGGCAGCTGGCAAGGCCTGGCCAACAGCACGACCTGGGGTGTCTTTTGTACTTGTATTCAATTATTTTAAATGAAATGGAAAAGCATTAGGAAAAAAAATATATAAAAAAGAAAAGATTAAGAAATGAGTACCTTCCAGTCCCACAGAAAACCATCTACTATGAGGCTTCCCAGCATGAGGCACTGCATGTCCTCAGCACCGACAGCTCTTCTGCTTCCAGCAGCAGTGAGTAAGTGTCTCACTGCCACAGCTGCTTTTTGGCTCAGCTGCTGCTCGCTGCTTGTACTTCAATTTCTCTTTTCATTTTAGATTTCAGTGGCCCCTTTTCCCATTATACTGAGTAATATATGAGTCTGAATGATGAGTGTAATGGGAAACTGATGTTATGTGTGTACTTTATTGACACAACTGACAAGAAAAGCCTTAGCCTACATCTCTAAGTAGTGTAATTTATTGTTCACTATCCCCTACTCACCCACATATAATAGTAAATGAGAGAAAAAGAAAGAAGAATTGTAATATTACTCTTTCCCCAAACACTTACAAACAAACAAACAAACAAAAAATCATTAAACCTGAAACAAGTGTTTTCTGCCTCTCGCACTGCATAACTTCAGAGTAATTTCTCAATTTTTACCCCCATACAGGGAGGTGGATGAAGATCCATTTTTTTTATTCCTTCCTTGATCTGGGTCTTGTACTGATTATCTGCAATTCAGCTATTTCACTGGAATTTTGTTTCTCTGCTCTGCAAACACCATATTTGCCCATTGAATATAGCTTTTGCATGGTCCATATTGAACGCAGGGCACCTGCAGAGACGTGGACAGAGTGGATAGATGACCATTAACATTTTTTAGCAAGTCAGCCAAGGTGTAATAATCAAGAACGAGCTTAATCCTACATCTTTAGAACTTTCTAAAACACTTTCCTGTTTAAGATCATCAATGATGAATTTATTGTAGCTTTTCCGAAAAAAAAAAAAAAAAAATCTCTTGCGTAAGCATAAAGGTTGATACCATAAAGAAAACTTAGTGACATGGCCAGGACTCCCTGTGTTCCAGACTCCCTGTAATGAATATCTTTGGTCGTTCAAGTAAACCATTTTACTTTTCAACAGGCTAGAAACACATACAGGTTCCATTACTGCGACTCATCTGGTGAGTGGTGAGCTATGGTAAATTTTTTTTTCCTTAATTCTTTGTCCCCACATAATCCACTGGGAAGAGAAATTTCACTTTAACACAGCAACATCAGGCTGTGAATTTGTATCTTTTAAGTTGAACTCTATTTCTCTGTCTTGCAATCCTTCATTAACTGTTTCCCAATTGCAGGGTGTCCAGGATGGCAGCAATCATTATCGGCATTTGGTTACGTGGCCGCTTCAACAATTTTGCAGAGCAAAACAAGGTTTTGATAAGATTAAATCAGATTATCAATTCCTGTGGCAGGTAAAGATACAAACTGCATTAATGTAGTGTCTGGTTATGAAAATAATCTGCAAAGCTCCAAGTCCCCAAATAAAGATCATCTGCAAGGTGCCATATGTGTGTATATGTATATAAAAATTAAAAAACATATTATTTTTCACATTTTCCCCCTCCAGGATTTTTTTTTTCAAGTTACCTTATTTTTCTTTGGGGAATTCAGAAAAATGTCGGACTATTCCACTTGTGCTTTGCCTGCCTTCTCAGCCATGTACTTTTCCACCTTTATATATGATTATTAGATTCATTGGTTTTATAGCCACAAAGGACCTTGTGGATAAGTAATCTGACCTGCATGAGTCACAGCATAGGATTTCACAGTTTCTACACCTAATCCTAAAACCTGTCTTTGAATCAGAGCACACACTGGTGAAAAGCACTTAGTTTTGATAAAGATTTCAAGATTTCAGTGGTGAAGAATCCATTCATTATAAGGGGTGAGTAGAGACACTATGCAAAGATGTCTGGGGATTTGCATTTAAAATAGGAGTAAAATCTATTTTTTACAGCTGAAAGATTGAATTTGCTCTCCTGCTTTGGCATAATAACATTCAAACTGAATTTTCTATGTTCTTTGATTAGTAAAAGAGACTGTAGATTCTGCATAGAAAACAGAAAGAATGTTTCCTTTGTGAAATTATTCTGCTTTCCTCAGGTTTCTTTTGGCTTCTTTTAAACTGCTGCTAGTTAGAAAACCAGAATATTTCCTACATGTTTCCCCATTTCAAGATGTTCCTTTCAAGTTATTTTACTTTCCAGAAAGAAAGTAGGAAAAAGTGGTACCGTATCTTCTCCCTCCAATTGCCTCACACTCACACACTTTCTCACATTACTTGAAAGGCATTAGAAACGACAAGAATAAATGCTAGGTGTTGAAAGTGTTATTTTTTAAAAAGTTTTTATCCTCTATATATTTTAATAATGGCTATTTCAAAACATAAAAACACTTAATAAATACATTTTCATAAAAAAAAAAAAGAGAGTTCAATGCATCTTTGGATTAAAAAAGGTTTAATAGAAATACATGATCCATATTATTTACAATATATACTTCTAAGGATTCATTCTGGCAATCCTTCATGCTGTATTTCCTCAGGACCCCACGCTAAAATTCCTCATTGAATGACTGAAACACATCCACACATCCAGCTTTGTATCATGAGATGCTCACTGCCACAACATGGGGGACAGCCCCTTATGAGTGTCACAAATCCAAAATCCTGCCACTCAGTACTCTCAGGCCAGTGAGAGGAAAGGAGGAATTGCTCTTTCCCACACAGACATGTCAAACGGCACTGAACATACCGTGGTTTACAAACAGCTTATTTTAAGGGAATGTATAGTCATAATGAAGGTAAAGCAGATACAGGTGAAAAAAAAAAAAAAATGACACTATAGTGGACACACATGGATTCGATAGAAAATAGATAAGATTCAAACATAGCTTTTTTCTTATAACTTTGATTTCATTTTTAACATTCTCAGTTTTGTGATCTCAGTTTCTCTTAATTTATCTCTTCCAACACGTCTATCCATAAGCATTCTTTCAAAAATATTGTACTTACTTTTACTGCTAAAAGACAAGCGCATCTTCGTATTGAATTATTTGATGCTCTTTCTTTTCATTTCTCTCAGGTGTCACAATACAACGTATATATTTGCAGATATGAAAGTGAGCTTTAAAACATCGTGTACAATACAGAAAAATTTAACCTTGTGACAAACAAACAAACAATTTTCCTGAGATTTAAATGCTTCCCAAAAAGCTTACTGTACTGTGTTCATTTAAAAAATCAGAATTATTGAACCCATAGTTTTCAGATATAAGTAATCTGTCTTGGTATATTTGCATCATTTTGATATTTTCCTATGCAAAAACATAAAACAAAATAGCTACAAAACAAGCTAACACATATACCAATTCAGCATTCCCATGAAATAAGCTATTGGATGCTTTGAATCAGCTGAAACATTTTGGTAAAAGCAAAATATGTCATGCCTATTTCTTCTTTTTTTGTTATGTTTTGCTATTTTTGTATTAAAAGTAGGCCATGATTTTTAAATGAGACAGAAATTCAAATTCTAAGCAAACTAAGAAATTTATTAGCACTATTTTTCCTCTTTGTTTCTTTTCTTTTTTTAATTAAGTATTTGAAAAACAAAAATTAGGGCTTTTTATTTTAGTACTTCACAGAACCATTTTTTCCAGGTATTGAACTCTAGAAGATACCAGAGTATATCACAGATATGAGGCTAGAATTTTTCTGCAAAAGGAGGATGTGCCAGGTGTGAAGGACTAAGAACTAGAGCTACTGAAGGGTGCAGGGTTAGAGATCATCAGAATCAGCAGAAAGAATCAGAAGCCCCGGACCAAAAGGAGACCTAAAGAGATGGTTCTGAAAACTTTCAAACTCACTGAATATATAATGTCTACCATTTCTTCTCTCATGACATGAACTAGGTGGCTTTAAATTTGATGGAAATACTGCAGCTGTTTTCCCTAATTCCATCCAGGTTGGGATTCACGGGCACACACAAGAAATTCCATGAATCCAGAGCTCGGTTACTTCTTCAAAGAAATGTATTTCCATATATATTTTGTGGCCTGGTGAATCTACCTAGTTCTTTGTCCTTCTGATCATTCAGTCAAAAGAACTTCTCTCCAGAAGAGCTTTTAAAATGGAGCCTCACCCGGGAGAGTTAAGTGAGAAAATGTGACATAGTTTTGAGCGTGCTGCTCAGTGTTTTCATACAAGGAAAAGAAATGGGGAAAGATGACCAAAGACTTTTCTGGCCCTGGAATAGCGCAGTGAGACCTCCGTGGCAAATCTCTGTGACATTAGTGGCTATATCTATCCCAATAATTAAAAGCACCCAGGAATGTTCTCTGGCACCAGAAGCATCAGGATGACCCTGACCCGTATTAGCAAGCTCACTTATGCTCTGAAACAAAGTAATTGCATGCAAACTACTTATTAGAAATTGGCTCTGGATTAGGCTAACTCCTGATCCTTGTCTGAGAAGTGATTCAAAGGGTTCAGGCTCGCTTACGTTCAAAGTACGCCCCAGGCTTGTCTACGCATATAATGGTGTAGCCGATCAGGTTCTTGTGCCCAAATATGTTCCCTGTTGCTATACAAGCTGAATTTACTTGCATAGATATTGCCACAGTACGATATACAAATGCCTCATGCTGCTCTCTGTCTTCCACTCTAGATGCTTTTGAAGGCGTTGACAGAGAAGGAATAAAATATTCGTCCGAGCATCTAATTCCCTTAGGACCCTGCAAATTCTGCACGTATATTTGTAAACAGAATTTAATCTCCTGGGTGAGGATAAATGCACTGCCCTGATGCGTCTGCCTCTGGGGTGGAACATGGGCAGCTCCTGAAGGGAAAAAGAACGTACAGCCCTCACTCAGGCCAAACTCTTTTTCCAAACTCTATTTCTATCTCATTCTATCAGTGTTATCTCAGCTCCAGATAGTGTCGGTGTCAGTTACATTCCCTTCAGTGAGCCACAAAAAGCACCTACAGCATTTTGTGCAGTCAACCTGGAGGCAATCTGCTAACACTCAAGTGCTCATCGAATGGAAAATGATGCAACAGTTGGCTAGCTGGAAACATTATACTATGCAATAAACAACATGCTCTTCTGCGATCTCTCTGACCCGTTGCAGACATGCATCGCTCTTACGTGGGAGACTAGAGGGTTAGAAGGCCGGTAAGGTAGCAAGGAGTAAAACCTGCTGAGGATAAGCAAAATCAGCTTAATAAGTCTTCCCTACTTTTTCTTTTTTTTCTTCTGTGCATTTGATGTCCCTGAGTTTGTGACAGCTCAAAGAGAGAGCATGCTTCTCTGTGTTTTATCTTCTCTCCTCTCAAACTCCCAGGGTATTGGAGAGGTTTCTTTCAATATTTGGAGGTGTTTCATTAAGGGACTGAGAAGTATTTTGCCGGGAAATGAAAGGAAGGGAAAGGAAATTTGTTTATTTTCCTCCAGACTGCTATTTTATTCCTTTCTGTCTGCTTACCCAAGCCTTCTCCCCTTCTAAAAATTTCCTCTCCCCATTTTGGGAGGTTTTGAGTTTTTTTAAAAAAAAAAGGCCTATTTTTATGAAAATGACGTCTTTTTCTTTTCTTTTCTTTTTTTTTTTTTTTTTTTTTTTTTTTTGATGGAACATACTCAGTTGAAAACAAGAGGACTCCTCTTACAATGTGGCAATAATGTCATTGCAGGTCTTACCATTTTCCTAGGGCACCACTTCTATTCTTGAGAAAAACAAGATTTAGCACTAGTTTGTCAAGAGGTTATGCCAACAACCTTATCTTTCAACAAGCTCCGATAGTCCTGCAACCCAGGAACACAATGAATGCTGATGTAACCTTAACTTGTACAGCTCAGCAGCAGCTTGGTTGCTATTTCTGGTGGAGGTGCAGCTATGAGTTGCTCACTTAGAAGACAGCATGTTACAGCTTGCCTCTACATTCTGAGCTTTGGCTCCTTCTTTTCTCTCTGCTTCCACTTTCTTTTTTCATATAACAGAAGTATATCTCAAGTCTTTGAGATTATGCTTAGGCTTGATCAGAAGACAGACAAAATAGGTTGTACAATGTAGTAGACTGAGGTGCTCTTCAGCCTTGCAGTTAACACTACCTGTCTACTGAGTTTTTATCCCTGTCTACTTTGAGAGTATCTGCCTAAAAGCAGATGACTTAACTAGCAGCTGATGAGCGGTTTTGCCTTTCTGACTGCCATGAAATATGAACCAAAATGTGGATTTCTCATGTGGATGCAGGCTTTGAAGCTGAAGTCCAGCCCACAATGCAAAGTAGCACAAGGCATACTAAAGATGTAGAGCTAATAAATCAAGAGTTGTCTATGAGGGTCAGTTCAATCCAGGCTTGCTCTCTGCCCAGAATACAGTGGAGTTGTGTCTTGAAACAGGCGCCTGACTGAGTATGTGACCAGGAAGTGCAACTCTACATTGTGGAGAGAAGCTTTGACCTCGGAAAGTAAACTTCAAGTCTGCATATGCAAATATTTATGACTTCACTACAGAAATGTCCACGGCACAGCCACAATGGGCATATGGGATTCCTCCAACTGGGAGTTCATGAGATAAGTGACATTGGCAAAAAGCCATTCTCCATGAAACAAAAGTGCTGATAAACTCCTGTGTCTCTGTGAAAGCACTGACAAACTGCGGGCTAGCGAAGCATTTCAGTACCCTGGAACACATATGGTTGATGCTTTGATGTTTAAGCCATTTAGAATCATAGAGGGTGATACATGGACAGCTGAAACTCCCTAGTCCAGGTTTACCTCCTCTCATTTTAAGACACCTAAATATCTAAGCAGAAAGCCCAAACTCCTATGCTGTTGTGAGTATTTTGTTGTTGTTTAGTTGGTTTTCATTTGATTTTTTTTTCCCAAAAAATAGAGGGAGGTAGTTGTGGCTAGAGGGCTTTTCAGGTCTTGCTGGTCTGTATCCTGCCTTGGAGGTGGCTGTAGGCCCAACCTACTAGCCTAGCAGAGACTAACGCCAAAAGCTTCTCAACTTGAGTACCTCGGCTGGGTACCAAAAAAGTAGGAGGAATTTATCTTGGCCTTAGTATAGGGTTAAAATAGAAGTGCCTCGGCTATTCTAATGTCCTGTGCAGACTGTTGATATATTTCTTTAAGTACTATCCAGTACTTCTCCTTGCTATTTGAGCTTTGAATCTGTAAAATGTGAAGTTCTTAGTTCACAGCGTAGTTTGAGGCATGTTCAAACCATCCACTATTGGCAGGTACAGACCATGAAATGTACTTAAGTTCAGGAAGCTAAAAATCCTGCATAACTAAGGATGAAAAGTCAGTGAATAGTTAAGGCAGATGCAGATAACCTAAGTGAGGTATATTTTTCATCGTAAGGGAAACAAACAGCTGTGTACTATAAAACACTGGACTTCAATGTTGAAATAATTCTGAAATTGTCATAAGATATTATGGCAGAACTCTGTCAATGGTGAGATTTTGATTACTACAGCAATGTATTTTAACTAGCAGATATGTTAAATGGCATGAATAAACAATAAATGGTATTTGGCAGAGTTTTGATACTGGAAGCTTAGTTGGTGCTAAAATATTGGGCTGTTACCTTACACTTTTTCAGAAATTTATCTGATTTGAGGTTTTTCTCAACTGAAATTCCCGTATTTTTCAGTCGAAGTTGTACTGGCATAAGAGTATGCATCCTAAATGGCATGTAGATAGCCAAAATGGATAGGAGAAATGTCACACAGTTCTCATGGTAT
>VZSV01000045.1:3468331-3486365 GCA_013398735.1 Nothocercus julius
AAAGGAAAAGGAAAAGGAAAAGGAAAAGGAAAAGGAAAAGGAAAAGGAAAAGGAAAAGCTGCTGAATCACTACCTGAAATATTTGATTTTCCCTGGAGGTCTTTCAGCTCAGGATTAATCTTGGCATTGCTCAGTAGCTGTGTTAAAGAATCCCTTGGTACGGGGGAATCCCTTTTCACATTCAAGAACATTTTAAAAAATCAATATTTTGTAAGTAGACTTTTTTTCCTCTTAAGCAAAGATTTGGTGTCGAAAAGGAAATAAAATCAGGTTAAAATGTTTTTATTAATAAGAAAACATTAGAATAATTGATGGACATGAACTAATTAATGTTATGAGTTTAATGGTAGTTGTAGTAATGACAGTAAATAAAATGTAAAAAAAAAAAAATGTTCAGAGATCTTGTTGAGATTCTGACATTTCTAATCTTTTACAAGACCCTGGACAGAGAAAAACAAAGAATCCTTGTACATATCTGTGGGAAGAAAAAGACTGATTCTGTTTAAATCTATTGTTTGGCTTATAAGATATATGTGGAAAATAAAAAAAAAAAATCATAACTATGATAGCTGTGAAAGTATATAGTGGCCTCAAGAGAAGCAGTAAAAAACATTGCGAATTGGTCAAAATGGTAATGGACAACATTCCTAAGGATGTATCACACAAAAAAGAGTCCTCAGTAAAAAGTAGATGGATAGTATAAGCTGGGCAAAAGTTTTCCTTTTTTTTTTTTTTTTTTATGATTTAGAGATTGTGATCGCTTTTGCATTACACATGTTATATGTTATGTACAGTTGGCAAACTCTATGTCAGTTTTAGGGCACTATTCTCTTGACCCAGTGAGGTGACTAACAGCTTAATGTTAGTCTTAGCTTTGTTTCTATGACCTGAGTGTACTAAAGATGCAAGGACATCTGCTGTGAGGAATGTATTAATACTTTGCCATTTATCTCAAAATCAAAGTTCATATCCTCTTATAATTTGTATGAATATTTCTTAATTACATCACCTTTTTTAAAAAATAATCCAAGCAGTGACCATAAAAAGGTCTGTTAGTCATCCAAACTTTCTGCAGCATCACTCTGAACCATCTGAAGATCATTAATGTGCTAATCACAAAAGGAAGGAGAGAAATTTGCAGAACTTTATGAGCAGTAAATGCAAAGTTAGAACCCAGATTGTCATTTTTAAATAGGAGGAAAAAATACCTAATATGAATAACTTCTCCCATCATACGGAGAGAATAACATGACTGACCAGACTGGCCACCAGCCAGCAGTGCAAAAAAATCTCTCTTGGCAAGCGGATTCACTCATGCTGTATATGTGACACATCTTACTGATGGATTGTAGAAAAATCCTGATATGATGTTG
The DNA here is from genome assembly GCA_013398735.1 of Nothocercus julius. Classification (NCBI taxonomy): domain Eukaryota; kingdom Metazoa; phylum Chordata; class Aves; order Tinamiformes; family Tinamidae; genus Nothocercus; species Nothocercus julius. Next base: position 3,469,705 of record VZSV01000045.1, read on the forward strand.
GAGGTGACTTGTTTCATCTCCGCTAAGGTCAAGGTTGGTTCAGGCTCTATATGGCTCAGGACCTGGACCAAAGCCCAGTGATGTTAATATGACCATTTCTATTGACTTTGATAGGTTCTGAATCAAGCAGTATAGATAAGGATGGTTGCTGGAATTCAGTCAGGGAAGAAAATAGTAGTGGGAAAATTAAGTAATTTATGCAAATCTGAAGAACCCTTACAAACTCTGTCTGCAGTCAAGTTTTCCCCTTTCCCCTAAATCTTTAATGGTAAATGTCTAAAGTTTAGGTTACAAGTCAACAATAAAAACATGCAGTGAAATACGATTATTACCAACAATGTATTTTTAAGTGAAGTTTTTGTCTTTTCCTATTGATGTCACAAAAGAAAATGACTAAGATAATGTAAGAAAGAAGGCAAAATAGTGACAACACATGATATGAGATCCTCCATCAAGCCTAGAAATGCCCACATGTTCCCAGACTAACTCAAGGTTGAAATCCTTTTAATTGTTCATTTCCAAGCAGCAGGAAAGAGAAAGATCATTCACAGCAGGTACTTACAGAAGAGTGAGAGGCTGAATGTGAACTACTCGATTAAAATTTCCAGGAGTTTAAGTGCCATTGCTTCAGAGACAAAGATGCCATACTTCTATGTGGGAAACAGCATATCCCACGTATAATGAGAAGCAGCATGTTAAGAAGACATCCTTAAACTGTTGAGTGAATCAAGGAATCAAATGGACAATTAGTCGTCTTCCCTCTCCTATAAAGTATTTAACAGGCTGATAAATGGAGAAAATAAAGAGGGAATAAAGGTGCTCTAAGGTAAGCATTGATTGAGAAAGAAAAGGACAATCTGAAAGACTATGGATTTAATATTACACCAAGTTATTTATATTAGCTGGAAAAGTTTGCAAAAATAAATAAATAAATAGGAAAAAAAAAAGAAGTAAAAACACGCCCTTCTTCCTAATCTATAAATTGCTTACTAAGAGCAAACAAGTATGGAGGTAAAATAGAATGGGGTCATTCATCCGCAACTTTATCAGTAACAAATATTCCCTAAAACTTCGTTTATAAGTCTTCCTAACAATACTCTTGTTTCTACATTCATTTTTTCCTTCAACAGGAATGGCTGCCTAACTGGTTATTTCCCAGCCTGTTTGCTTTTACTCTTTACTTTTAGTTGATTTTCAAGCATCAAACTTTGCATTTAAAACTTCTTGATGTCTTCTTAATGGGCCTATGGGCCTTGGTTCCCAGAAAGACAAGCTTATAACAGTATTGTTTGAGACAGCATCAAAAGCTTTACTTAACAATCTTGACTAGGTCATCACAGAATTAAGGCATTGAAAGATTAGGAAAGGCCCCTGAGCTTTCTTCTGTCTCTTGACATAAGAACTCACTCGAGAACACTGAATGATAGAACATAAGAACTCGCTTTTCCAAGGCACTGAATGCTATGGTACAGGAGGAATATAATAATAAAAAATTCCTGGAAAATGCAAGACAGGACTGAATTTTCAGTTTGTGATATACTTTTCTTTCTCCACAAAGAAACAAAGCTCAGAAACAATGGGTAGTTCTTAAAGGGTGTGGTAGCTCTTAAAATGTATATATCTGTTAAAAACTATAAATTACTGTACCATAAAAAGACATCATACATGATGTAAGAAATAAGAACTTTCGTTTAAATAGTGAGAAATTTACTGTAAAGGATTTTCTGGAAGGATGCAGTGTTTCTTTTATGACTACTTGTAGATTATCATTTATTTTCTTTTATTTTTGACTCCCGGAGTTGGAGGGAAAAGGATATTTTCAAATGAGGACAATACATTTTACAGAAGTCTAGGAATTTAATCTTCGCTTCTGGCTTTAAATAGTGCTCCAAAAAAGGACAAGTGACCATTCTGAGTTGGAAACAGTCTTTGTAAAGCACTAACTACCTTGTTTTTTTCCTGTTCAGGGGAGCAGAGTCATAATTTACTTACTGTCAACAATAGAAACTCGTGGTGTCATTCGATACGTAGAATAAGTGAAGAGAATCAAAATTCTACAGATTCAACTCAGACAGGATCATGCCTATGCCAAAATCTAAATTCAAAGACTTCACAGGGGACTGCAATGGGGCAAATATAGTGTAAAAATTCCAGCTTGACTTTTTCTTCTGGCATATAAACATCCCCTGCTAGTGAAGAGAGAGAGTTTTTCTTTCCTTTTTTTTTTTTTTTTTTTTTTTTTTTCCTTTCTTAAGTATTTCAGAATCATGATATCAAAGGAAGTGTTAATGTAGTACTAAGTATCTTTGCTCTATTAAAGTGATGGTCAAGTAGAAAAAGCAAACTTGATCACTAAATGATCAGGGAAACTTTTCTGGAGATTATGCACTCCTGACAGCCCCAATGTGATAAGCATATCAAGATTTAGTGTCCATTTATTAGTTTCTCAGTGCGGGGGAACCCTGTGTCTGCCAAACCTGAATCATTACCCTCATTTTTCATGATATAATCAGTATGAAAATGGTGACTACCTGGATATTTTCCTGGACATGAGGTGTTCTAACTAAGTACAGCTAGATCACCATTATTGCATCATTGACTGATTATCATTCTGATTAATGTCTCTTCTTTATTTTCATTCCCTGTGCTGAAACAATGCATATGTCACTGAGTAATTATGTCTAGTGCCTGCTTCTGAATTATGCCCTTGACAAGCATGTGTCTTTGTCACTGCTCTTCTAGCTTTACTCTGTTCCCTCAACCCATTCCCTCACAGACAAATAAATTAACACCTAATGATGTTTAATTGAGATGATGGACAAAAGCTTAGGATAATCTCCCTGTATGTTGCTACATGAATGTTACCCAACCATTAGTGTCTGCCCTAACCATTATATTCTTATCTCAAATACTCTGTCCAAGCTGTGACTCTAAAGGCATACTTATTGGATTGCATTTTGGATGCTTAAATCTCTTTTTCTTTCAGCTTGGGAGGTGTGAGGGACTGGAGTGTTGATGTGAAAGTTTTACACATACTTTGAAGCTGATTCAGCAGACGATTTGTATGCTAAACCTATATGGCACCCTTTTAGAAGGTCTAAGATTATCTTTTCTCCTAGCAGCATTATCATTTTCTACTTTTAGACCCATATGTATATAATGCCCAAAGGGTTCGATTTTCACTTAAATCTGAAACTAAAACATTCCTGAAAATTCTAGTATTAGAGAAAAGCATCCAAAACCACTAATAAGGAGTCATGTCTGTAGCTTAATGAATTAAGCATTTTAACAGCACGTAGCATTAATTCTCTGTAACATGTATCCTCCGTTGGTGCCATCCCTATCTCAGATGATTATGTCTGCATATACCCGTTGCAAGTCTGACCAACCAATCTCTAAAAAATTCACCAAAGTGAAGCAAGTTAGCAGAGTTTTGTGTGGGTTGTACACTTCTATTATACAAGGTCTTGCTGAAGAACATCCAGGCTGATGTAGTGACCCATGTGATTGTGAAGTTCTTCAGTCTCATACTACTGCATATTTTCTGCTCAGTATATTGAAAATACGACATTACAATATTCAGTCAGGTAACTCCTAACAGAATGTGAAATTCGGTTCAAATTTTTGGGCTTCAGAATCACTGGCAATTAACTTTTCCTTCCTTGTATAATACTGACAAGCAATATGGATACTAGCGAGCAGTATCTAGTTGTCTTCTAAAATTTCCTTACAGGACCTGATTATTATTATTGATCTTTCAAATTTAATTAACAACTTTTTGTTCCAGGTTTAAGTCCCAACTCTTGCCTAATCTTCACTTCTAATGAAAATAAAATGAAATAAAATAATAAAAAATAAAAAGGATAAAAAATTCTTAGATAAAGCAGCAGCCACGCACAAGATCAGGCAAGTGTCTTTGTAAACAAAGTCATGTTAAAGACTTTGCTGATATGATTGCTGCCTGAAGCTACCTCACAGGGGAATTATAGGTAGCATGAAAAAGTTCAGTGTATGTTTTGGTGCCAGCTATGTAGTGGAAGATCACGTGAAATAATGATCACATGGGCTCTCTTCTCTTAGTGAAGTATTAGCCAAGAATATCTGTATCCTACATATTTATATACATCACAAACCCATTTCTCTGAGGACAAGGAGATAGGGTTGGAGCCTCTCTTATAAAAGTGAGGAGTTTCAAAAAATTAGGGAGGACATTAAAAAAGAAAGAAAAAGATTTTCTCAGAGAAAGAAAACATAAACACAATTTGAGATTTTTTCTCATTTTTTATTATTATTATTACATCAAAACTGATGAATGTCTTTTAACTAGGAAAGGACCTTCATAAAGATCAAAGTCGCTTACTGGATTTTACTAGCGGGTCTTATTCCTGGGGGATATTATGTTTTCAGCATAAGCATGTTTGCTTGAATGTTACCTTAAAGAAGATACAAACGAGTATAAGAACAAGTTTGTATCTGGGCTTTAGGAATGCCAGTACTTCTGATGATCTTGTCTTGGATTCCTCAAGTTATGTATGGAGAGGAATAGTGGCTTCGGGTTGACTTTTGCAGATAAATATGTGGTTTTCTTCTCTGCTGCACATCTAGACCAGCCTCAGAAGGTTTCAGGGAAGGGTGTGCTATCAGAAAACTTCTCTAGATTAGTGCCTCGCCATGCTACACCTGCAGAGACCTCCAAAGCAGGAACGATGTGACAGCACAGTGCAGGGGAGGAACCTCTGCTTTTACTTTCATGTCAGTGGGCTTTATTCTGCATCAAGATGCTGCTTTGGACCTCATAAAAGATGTGCATTTCAAATGCCTGCCTGAAGAAATATTGAAACCAATACTGAATGCACTTCTGGAAACTTGATATTTTCATCACATACCATCTGAGCTAATACACTGCACTGTTTACAGTCTTCCACTACAATATATTTTGAAACGATTACCTTGCTCTGAGTCATTTGTGTCATAATACTCTCCATAGGTGCCCATAAAATGAAAATGTAAGCCTCTTTTATTGGTGGCACTACATCTTAATTGAAAATATTAAAGGCCATTGCACTCCTACTGTTTTTTTTTCCTTCTCCCTCTCTGTTTAATTGGCTAATCATATGATTTTTATAATGGAATAATCATGAAAGAAAATATGAAGCTAATTTAAATTCAAACTGGATTTGGCGATATTTAAGTGATTATCCCAAAGTAGCAGAGGGTGCACGAGGCAATAAACATCTGCTACATTCATGACCATTGGCCTCACTGTTTATGAGCTTGGGAAATATTTATTTTCAAGAGACATGCTTCTCTTTGGGTTATATTATATAGTTTCCCCTTATTTTATAGTGATTTTCCCCCTTGTAAAATTTTTAATTTATCAGATTTTTTTTTGTCTTATCCTCTCCTATGCCGCTATCACCTTTCGGATTAACAACGGAGGGCAATTTAAGCAAATGAGAAACCATTTCCAAGAAATCTTTCTGCCAATAGGGATACGTGTTTTAGCTCTTTCCCCACTTACCAACTACACGGAATACTGCAGGTTTATGGGCTGAAAAAGCTAATAGGAATTATATATTGTAAGTGCTTCAGAGTCCAGCTGCCATTCAATTGTATTTATTGTATGTAACTGCTGAGTTTGTAACCTTTTCTTTTTCATTTTTTTTCCTTACATGCGATAGGAAAAGAGCTAAGTTGGAGAACTAGGGCAAAATAAAGCATATTGTATTTTGGGATGTTTGGAAAAGAATTTAGCTAAGGATGCAACAAGACAGCTGAGCAAAGAGATGAACTTCAGCAGCAGAGGCAAAGCAATATTTGTAGGGAGAGGCAATATCTATTATTTGACCAACCTGTGTAGTCCATGATCTTTGGGGCATGCAAATACTTTTTTAGATCTGCGATAGAATAAAATGATTTCAAATTTAAACATTTTTAGAAATCTGAAAGTTTGCTTCAGATACTTCTCATTTGAATTAAGCTTCTATTCTTGTAATCTACTTTCTCTAATGGTATAGAGAAGCTGTCATGGCAGCAAGCTGCCAGTTTACATAAATTGAAGCAGAATGTTCTTTCAGGAACTTCACTAGCAGGATTGCAATATTCCCCAGAATCACTTACATCTGGACTAGTGTGTCTATAGTTTTCTGAAATTCAGTGTAAATGGTCTGGTTATACAACAGATTTAATATTTTAGTTGCTATACATAAGACTAAATATGATGTTGTGGCTCCTTTGTGCCAAACACTATCAGCCCAATATCATTTAGCTCTATGTATGGTCTCAGTCAAGAATCAAAAATGTTTGCATGCTTTAGTCTGTTTTTTATACGAAAGTTATCTGCCAATGTGCTAAATTGGTACGATTCAAACTTCTTAATTTTTCTTGTGTGGGAAAGCAATTCAACCATCTATAATACATGCTAAGCTTGTAATGCAAAGAAAAAGTGTAAAAAAATCTCCATAAGGAGGTCTGCAAGAATTTAATCCATTAAGAATTTCTGAGGAAACATGATATGTATGAAATGCAGGTTTTCAGTTTAGATATCATTTGAAAAGACTGCAACTTCTTTTGGATATTTGTAGTTCTTTCTTTTTCCGTTTATTGATATTTTTGTTATAATTGAAGAACATTTAGGAAGAACGTAGAAATTCTATACCTTTTTGAACACTGAAAGTCAAATACATGAATAAATTAGGTTTAAGTAGACTGATACGTGTTCTTAAGTTAGTACTCGAACTTGTTGCACTGCAATTTTACTGCTTTATTTACCCAAATTATATTAATCTTGAAAAAAAAATGCAATAACTACAATAATCTGGAAACTTTTAAACATTTTATTTTGATGAAGAAATTCCCTAACACAAATATTTCTGGCTTGAAATAATTGAATCACGTTGTTTCCTTTAAACAATTTTGTTTTAATGAAGGAGCATTTTCTAAGGATGGAAAAAAAGAGTTCTAATGTGCTTCCTCTGTAACATGTTTTCCTCCACCAAGCTCTGTCATCAGACCTTTTATTATTTTTTTCTTTTTAACTCATTGGTGATACCTTTTTAATCTCCCTTCTTCTGAAACTCTTCACATTTGTTCCCATTCTCTGAAATCTATAATACTTCTTGTAATTATTTAATTTTGTTATTTCTGCTTTATCTCTCTCTCTCTCTCACACATACCCACAGTGCTGAGACATCAAAACTGGATCTTCTGTTTGTAGGATCAGCTCATTTAAAGTAGCGTAAATTAGGCCTGATTAAACTGTAAAGGAAAAAGTGACATGAAAAAAAAAAAAAAAAAAACTTGTGGAAATCCACAACTCAGAGATGTCAATGTGATCCCACTAATTAAGCAGTAAGACACAGCTGGACACAAACTGTTCTGTGCTAATTCACACGTGGGGTTATATGTTCAAAGTGGTATTTGGAGTCTAAAGTCAGCAGAGATCCGGGGTCAAATGTCCTCAGTGTTTGGACAAGAGACTATCTTGTTGTTAGGTCTAATAGGTAAAGCCAAGCATAAAATTAAACATTCCTATTCACAAGTCGTTCCCAGCAATTTTTCACCTGCTTTCCTCACTCTATCTAAAATATTTTCATCTGAATTACTATTTCTGAACATCGGCCTGTTTCTCCCAAGGACTGACTGACTTCTCCTTAGCTCTGTACTTTATCATTTCGCTCCTCAAAATCCCCAATACTCTGAGAATAAGAGTCTTCCTTTGTGCATTTTTGGTTCAAATTCAGTTCTAATTACAGGTGTATTTTATTTCTAGACTTTTTCTGGGTGAGTTAAAATATATATTTTTTCTTTATCGTCAGGCTAACCCATTCACACTAGTGAAGTCTAGTAATGAGTCTCGTTAGTTAATGTCTGTTTTGCAGATGACTGAGCAGTATGAATATGTCACTGTGTGCTTGATACTTTGCGTGGATGTTTTAAGGATGTTTTAAGGAGTAACCCCTACCTCTAGAAAACTTGAAATGCAAATAGCTGCTTCAGACAAAGGGAAGGTTCTCAGTCATAGTTTAGAGACTGGGAGAGCAGAGGCAGAGACCAGCTGCTGTAATGTGGCATTGAGACATCCTGGCTCAAGTGACTTGGACACAGGAAATGATTTGAGATGTTCACTCCAAATGCTAGCCCCAGAAATATTCTTGGATAAAATAATCAGTGTAATTTCATTTCAAGGGAGTGGCAAATCTAAATTGTGAAATTCAGCTCCAGACTGGGTTTGTAGTGTGATGTTTTCTAGTGCTTGGAGAAATTAAGAGCCAAAGTGCTAATATTCCTTCTTCAGTTCTCCAGACAACTCTACTTTCAGCTGCTTCCAATCTGTTTAGTGTGACACAAAAGATCGTCAGTACAAATAAAATGTCATTACATAGTATCACCATAGGTTTAATAAAGATCCACACATCACAGAACACTGAGCCACAGGCTGACATTAGGAGATAGATTTTGTTGGGAACTTGGCCGTTTTTGTTACTCTTTTGGGATTTTTATTATTTGTTTTTATCATTTTTAAGAGGACAAAACTTCTCAGGGCAGAATGTCTTTGCATATAAGCTGAAGAGCAATTATTTTGCCCCACAAATTTCCAACAGGCTGAAATAGAAGGTACATTTGCAAAGGGAAAAAAAAAAAAAAAAAAAAAAAAAAAAAAAAAAAAGGCACATTTTACCTCCACTTACATGTAGCTCATGCAAACGTGAACTGCAGCTCCAGGGCACAACTCAAGATTTGATATTAAAGTGTTTCATTTGCAACCAATTATGTTCAGGATTAGATTCCGCTGCCGCCTCGCTTAACAGTACAGTACCTTGATTTCAAACAACCTGATATAGGCTTTTTTTTTTCCCTCTCCTCTCTCTTTCTCTCCCCTTTCCCTGTCCCTTAGAACCATCTCCGCCTTCATCAAAACAATTTCATTTGTACTTATGAAAGCATTACAGCCGGTAAGCGGAGAGTACAGAATAAGCTTAACCATTGTAGCCTATTCCCATCTGAATATCACGAATCTTGTATCTCACCATGGTGTAAGGTCTCTGATTACATCAACCTCTCCAAATTATGCTGAAATGGAGGCCATTCAATTTGCTACAATCAGTAACTTTCGAAAGAGCCCTGCATAATTGATTTCACAGTAATATAGGCATAGGTGAATGAGTTCCTCAGCCTCGTTTATACAATGTTTTCTTTCATTCCAAAGTGCACTATTCAATAGAAATCACATTTTTTTTTCCCAACAGTTGGCAGGTAAGGCTTTTGGCATATACAAAGTTGAGAGAGAGAAAGGGAGAGCAGGAGGAAAAAATAGTATAGAAACATGAAAATTGAAATTAATACCCTGGGTGAAAAAATAAATGCAGATAAGCCTTGGGTGAAATGACTACACTTTTCAATCTCTGATCAGATTGAGGGAACAGGGAGCCATATAGGAAGCAAAAACCTGCTGACAGTTAAATGCAGCCCCCTCGTGCAATGTATTGGGGGGAATTTTCTTGATCATTCTTCTGAGTGTGAAGATATTTAGTTGGGTTTACAAGTTAAAGAGACTATGGGTATCACCTGAGTGATTTAGACTAACGGCTTGATACTAGCACACTGCACCGTCTCTGCCAGGTGCTCCACTTACAAGCATCTAATACTGCGGGCGATTGATCTGATTTCTTTAGCTATAGGTCTTTCTTTAGCTCAAAATTTCCTACTACTGCTTTATCAACCTAGGATTGAAACCTCGTCATTGACACATCATGGTTCATGTAGCATTTCAAGAGCTGATCTCACTGGGAAAGAAGTAAGGACACCAGTGAAATAATAGCGGTAGTAATAATAACAGCAAGAACAGATTGCAAACATAAAGCATTAAAGTATTGTGGTATGGCCAGAAGTTTAAAAGGCATCAGAGGAAAAGGCGCTGCTGAATATTCACAATAAAAAGAAGAAGTGGGAAGATCCGATAGAAGCTTGGACACAAAAAAGGAAAAAGGAAGAATCACAGACATCCCAGGGCCTTTTAAATCAGATGTTTTTGGAACTCAGAGGAAAGGAGAGAGGGCATTTCCGTAGGACCATCCGTCCCACTTATTGCAGAGTTGTGTCTTCACTTGGGTCAAGTCATTGTTTTGATATGTCTATCCCTATACACTGGTTCTAGAAGAAACCTGTCTGACTATGTTTTATGCAGCCATGTTTAAGCAAAAGGGATCCTCTTTACAGGCCAATGTGATTTATACAGAAGGAAATATATACAGATGGAAGTGATAATATTGAAGGCAGGCCAGTGGCTTAAATTACCTCCTGCCCTACAGTTGTGACAGTGCCCTTATTGTCCTGGCATTAGTTCAGCGATCAGCTGCAGAATTTGTTATTCCCATTGAAAGTGTCTGTGTAGATTCGTATGAGTGTCCACGAGCATGTGCAATAACCCTGCAACACAAAGTTACCTATGAGCTGTTCGTGCTTAAGGAGGAGGCAGTTGTCTTTGTGTATTAGTGCTCCTTTATTTATTTATTTATTTTCTATTTTTTTCTGAAGAATAATCTGTTTTTTTGGTCTTTTTGTTACGGTTTGGTTATAAACCACCAAGTAAACGTGTTCACTCTCTACCCAAATCTAAGAAGCACTGAAGTTTATGCTACTTAAATCACTTCTGAATCAAAGCTATTTGGATCTCTGAATTTTATGTTAATATTAACAGAGGTCCTGGTGAATCCTTTTTTCTTTCTTTTTTTTTTGGTATTGTTTAATTTTACATGAGTAAATATAATTACTCCTTTTGTCAGAAGTTCTAATACCAATTTATAATTCATGGAGTTAATTATGTTAACGAGGAGGCAATCATTTCTCAACTCTCTCCCCTGTAATTTTAAAGGATTTTGATTCCCCACCCCCCATCATTCTCACCTTTCTTTTTACAATTTCTCTTCCAGCCATGAAGTGGGAGCATACACAATTCATCTGTGATATAATTATTTACCATGGCAACAGTTTGTGAATGGGATTGTGAAGTTGCACATAACTAAAAAGGAGCTTAAGTAGAACAGCCTGAAAAAAAAAAAAAAAAAATCCTTTTTGAGACAAGTGAAGAGTCCTTTCAGGTCAGAAAAGCTTTTGTCTCCCTAGCATGTAAAAACAGGAGGAGGTGAAAAGCAGGCTAGTTTGGGGGTTTATTTCTTTTTCCCTCTTTCCTTAAAACATTTTCTGAGCACCAGATAAAGATGAGGAGTTTGGATGTGCTTGTCTGTGTGTGCTAACTGTTTCCGTTTTTGTTTGGTGTGTGTCTACATAAAGACTACGGATGATAAAAAAAAAGAGGAGAAAATTTAGACTTGAAACGACAAGCTTTGAATCTGACAGTATCCAGCAAGGATGGGAGAATCTTTGGAACATCAAATTTTGAAAAAATTCTTAAAAAAAAAAAAAAAAAAAAGCAGCATATTTGTGTTGGTTGAGTTTTCGTGTTATATTCATGAGATAAACAGATGGCTCAAATTCACACTCATATGCAAGACCCCCCAAAGTTTCAAGAGTCTTAGGGGAGGATAGAGGAATTCTATTGAAATCTACTGGTATAATCTTTGCATTTTGCTTGAGGCTGCTACTGACAAACCTTTCCCTGCAACCCATCCTATTCAATCATCTATTGAGCATTTTAGCACTGCTGGTTTGGAATCAAAGAAAACTATTGATGTTCTTCAAAGGCAGGCTGTGCTGCATATGAAAAGAACAACAATAACAACAAAACCTCTTCCAGATATGCCATGGTTTGCAGTTTACCCATCTGGGAGTAAAGTTAGGTGCCATATTTACTCTGACTCATGGCCGTAATGATTTCAGAATCAAAATATTTCAGAGGAATAGATTAAGAGCCATCAATACACTTCTCTGAATGCTAATTAAACCAAGAACACTTTGAAAAGTCTCCTGCCTAGCTGGTGGCAAGGAGAGGGGCTTTGTAAAAGGTCTGTCCAGCTCCCTTTGGAAATCAAGCTGGGTATATCATTAAGAAGGACCTCGCTTTCCTTGATAGATAACTGGAATGTGGAAAGCTGATGGGTATGGCCAGAGTCATGTTACATATGCGCTCCTCCAGTCATGAAAGACAATGTCATATGCCAACTATGCATGTTATCTTAAATGGTGCTGCTGTCAAAAATACAACTTGCAGGACCTCCTTTAAGTAAGCTGTAGGGCCACAGGGCAAAACATGTTGATTCTGACCTACCTGTCTGCTCTGTTCCCCTGAAAAAATCTGGCAATAATCCTCAACAACCTCAAACCACCTAACTGGTGATGGAGGATGTGACATCTGGCTTCCTACAGCTTTGCTTTGTGCTGTTGAGCCTTCTAGTAGCAGCCTGCCTTCTATGAATATAGATTTCCCTGAGTGTTAATAAAATTTGGATTTCAGCAGCGATTTTCTCACATCTTCTAAAAGGTAAGTTTACAGGGATGCTTTTCCCTCAGAGGGGTGAATAATGCACCCTCAGTCTGTTTACTATCTACCTATTTTCATAAAAATTATAAGAATTGAATGTTTAGTAGCTGCTTCATTGGGCAGTTCAAAAGCAATTATGAAGATGTGGATGGATAGACAGATACACATCTACAGATAGATTAATCACTTAATTTGGAAAAATATTGTACTGCTTTTATTTTTCTCCCTCCCAACAGAAATCATAATTTTTCCTTACAGTAACACCCAAATCTGACCTACAACCTGAGTTGTAGTTTATCTGTATGAATAACAGATTTAAGGACACTTGGTTCCTGACGTGGATTAGAATGGAAGGACAGAGTTTCCCAGCTTTCCATCAGGAGTAGGTCTTGACAGTGAGTTTTATGCTTGCATTTAGGTTCGAGGAGGCACTTAGCAGTATTTAGAGAAGAACCTAACTACTTTCGGAAAGCAAGTGGAATTAGGAGCCTAGCTCTTTTAGGTACATTTTTAAATCACCTACAGGTGCTGATTTTCACGTTTTCACATCTTCTGAAGATCAGCCTTCTGTTCCTATTAGTGGAACAGTCTGAGATTTCACGCAGTAATTCTGAACATGATGGACTACTTTGCTTTTGTGTAGGAAGTGCCTTCTGCACAAAATCAGAAGGGATGAATGTACAGTACAGGGTATACATCCTTCAGTAATGTGCTAATATGCACATATATTTATTGAACAGGCAGTATAGAAAGAATAAATGAATTATTTCTTGGAATAATTTTTCACATAACAAAATCCCTTTATGAGACTGAAGAATACATCCTCTTAATTTTGGTTTGCAGGTTAAGTTAGGCTGATTTTTATAACTCACTGTTCTGTGAGTGAGAGAACTAGTTTCATGATAAAGATGTGCATGTGTGATATGTGTGTGCTTTGTGAGTTCTGCATTAAAAATAAATACAGAAGAAGAAAGAAAGTTTATAGCTCTTTCAACAGTTTGCTACAAAACTATCCACAGGAAGAACTGCCAGCACAGTGAGGAAAGGAGATACAGCATTTCAAATGTCACTGTCAATACTAATTTAAGTGCTATACATATATCAGAAAAATAAGAATAAGCTTCTACTGACACAGCAATGACAATCTTTCTTGGAAAGGCCACCTTGCTGGTGGCATTTCCCAGATAATCGGGAGGGAGTTTTTTCCAATGACTTGGGATCCCTTTGCAGTGATCAATAAGCAGGCATATCTTCTTAGATCCATGAATGAGTTTTGTTTTGTTTTGTTTTGTTTCTTATTTTCTTTTTTGTCTTCAAGCTTATCAGATGTGTATTCCAGAACAAGGTAAATTTTAAGGGGGGAAAGAAAAGAGATTTAAAAGAAAAACATAGAACAAAATATCAGGCTCATTTATTTATTTATTTTATTGAAATGGTGCAATTTGCAGGGGAACATCTTCTGGGGATATCCTTTCCTGCTCTATATGTTACTTGCTCAGATATGACATGAAAACTGCAGTTCTGAGCTTTGCCACTTCTTCATGGACCACACGAAGAAGAAAAGAGGGCGCTTTGGTACCCATTATGTTTGGGAGTTACTTAGAGCTTTCATAGGACTTCTCATCAATTTGGGCTGCTCTGTTTTTCTTTCTTTTGTCTCTTAGGTGTCTTAGGGCAGACAGAGAAACTAAATGGCAGTCTGTTCTCACCACTGCCTTATTTCTTCCCCATTTCCCAGGGAACATCTAGTACTGGGGTCTAGGACTCTTACAAACCTGCTATGGACACTTTCCACTCAGAGTGGAGCCCTTTGCACAGTGGCTTCATTAAAGAGTAATCTTTCCTTCCTTTATTTCCCCTTTAATTCTTCAGAGTGTAATTAAAACATCACATTTCCCTTTGTAGATGCCTCTAGGACTTCAGATTGTACTTTAACCTCCACTTTGCCTTCTGTTAAATGTATATTGCCCATCAATGCAAGCTTCCAAAAATACATTCATTGGAACATTGTCTTTAATAACATACTTGTAAAGATGTACTCCAAAAATAGCATTATCTGCCGCTTAAACAAATGTGTATCCCACCTTCATAGGAACCATTGTTAAGTCTGCAATACTAATCCAAATATGACAAATAAAACATCAAGGCTCAGAGTGTCTCCCTTTCCTTAAACATGTATTTGACACCTAGTACATCACTTAGTCCTTCTTTGTCTGTATTTCTTTGAAATTCAGACTCTCACTATCCCTTAAATGTTAAAAAAAAAAAAAAAAAAACAGAAAAAAATATCTGATGACGAGATCATCATCTGTCCTCGTGATTAATAAAAGTGTCTTGAATCTAAGGCTTTCCTTTCATATAATATACAGAAACATTGCTGGAACAGTACATAACAGTGCAGCACCTAAGGAGTTAACCAGACCTGTCTTCCATTTGATAGTTTTCCTTTTTACCATAAATATAGAAAACCCATCATCAAACGGCAATAACCTACAATGCAATAACACACCAGGCCTTAATGTAAAGTTTAAATCCATTTTTTTGCCTTGTCTGTTTGCTTAAGTGAATTTGACCTTCCCTCCCTTCTGTCTGAAAACTTCCTGTTACTTATGTCGTTACAGCGTGTGGCATCCATACAGCTCTTTCCTGGTCTTTATATCACGGGGGAAAAAAAAAAAAAGGATGAAAAAATAATAAAAACATATTTTCCTCAGTTCTGGTGTGTTCTTGGAAAGCATGTTAGAATAAAATTTCCCCTTCACCCTTTTCTTAGGAGTTTTTATTCTTACGTACATATGCACACACACACAAAAAAATCAGATTTATTTGGCTCCGCCACATTAAGCATTAAAAAGAAAATCTATCCTCCCCTAATCTGAATCCAGTGTTAAAATATAAATCCAGCTCACCCTTCTCTCGACTGAGAAAATAAAATCCAAATACAGTAGCATCCAAATAATTATCAGGAGTCTGGCTGTGCTGGCAGGGTGCTATGTACAAGATTCAATTTTAACTAGAGATTACAGCCCGGCAACCTTGTAGCCCTGAATGTCAAACAGCCATGTCACCTTCTCCCATCAGGGAGCATGTCAGGACTCACGGAGGCAGGGTGACTTTCCAGCAGACGTCATGCATCTTGTATTCTAAAGAGGCAAGGGAAAAAGAAAAAAAAATGTCAGGCATTCTTCAGGCCACTCTTCTCCCTCCTTTTTCCAGTTAAAACGAGCTTCCCAAGACGGTTTGCCCCGCTGCAAGCCCTTGCCTCCCTTCCTGCAGACCACCCGTGGAAACACGCCTGCCTCGTGGCTGGGCGTGATGAGCAAACTCTCCCGGCTGGATGTTTTGCGGTACTTGCATCTTGTGTGTCAACTTCCCTTGCCCCTGAGTAGTAAAGTGGGAAAGCTGTTAAGCTCAGACCTTACCATCAGAGTGGTTTTGGGCTCCTGTCCAGCTGTTTTAAATCTAATGGGCTTGCCATTTGTGCGTGCGCATGTATGTGTGCATGAATGTTTTCTGTGAGCAATGTCTTGATGTGAGTGATACCCATCTCCTCCTGATAGCAAATTTCTTACTCAAAATGGAAGGAATGCAACACCAAAACGAAGCTGTGCTGGATTTAGACCTGTGCTGCTGCGATCAGGATGGGACCTGTGGGCTGCAAAAGCAACTGGGCAGACAAATATTCTTTCTCAATACTGGATGCCCAGTTCCCATGTATTTCATGTTTAAACTACTCCATATTTTTGAAAACCTATTCTGAGCTATTCTTCTCACACAGGAAAACAATTTCCATTTACAAAAAATGGATAAAAAATAACTGAAAATGAGCAAGCAGGAGTCTGATCATTACTTGGTCTGGTAATTTGTGACTATCTGATGAGTTAGGAGTCTGTGCAATTCACAGAGGTGGACTTTGCTTATGGTCTTTCACATTTACTCATTTGACACTAGTTCTTGTTTGATCCCCTAGAGGAAACGTTCAATGTGGTGTTTCTCAGGGCCAAAAAAGTGAACTTCCCAGACTGCAGGGGCAGGTTATTGGCATGGTGGTGAATGAAGAGCTCCTGCTGCCCACAGTGTTACTGCTTCTTCTAATAAAAGGGAGGATTTTATTCTCTAGGGCTGCAATTGGGAAGAGAAGAGAAGAGAAGAGAAGAGAAGAGAAGAGAAGAGAAGAGAAGAGAAGAGAAGAGAAGAGAAGAGAAGAGAAGAGAAGAGAAGA
>VZSV01000045.1:3487110-3507623 GCA_013398735.1 Nothocercus julius
GAAAAGAAAAGAAAAGAAAAGAAAAGAAAAGAAAAGAAAAGAAAAGAAAAGAAAAGAAAAGAAAAGAAAAGAAAAGAAAAGAAAAGAAAAGAAAAAAGAATGAAGAGGTGAGGGCTTCTGGGTAGAGTTTTTTTTTTTTTTTCATCTGTGATGCTCAGCTTGATTGGAAGAAGCTATTTTTTTTTTTACATCTGAAGATATTGCTCTTCCAAGAGCTAGTTCACCGTATGCAACTGTTTAAGGCATTTGAATATGCTTTCTGTGTGCACGGTTCTCTGCTTCAGTGTCCTCCCTTGGCTGCCTTTTCTGAGCCTCATTCTTTAATGCAAAGGACATTTGCAATGAAAATGGGATCTCAGCTTCTTAACAGTTCATCTGCTCCTGCTGCTCATTTCCCCACCTGAAGTCGCAATCCTCCACTTGTGACCTCACGGCAGGTTGCCGGGGCGAGAGGATTATGATGTTGCAAATAGCAGCTTATAACTTCAGGAAGAGAATGAGCAGCCGGAGCAGATGGACTCCTCGGAAATGAAGATCCTGTCTTCATGCAAATGCTGGCGAACGATAAGAGGACGAGAGGGAAAAGTGACAGAAATTGCACAAGCAGGTTTGTTTCTAAATACAGAGCGTGACTATTGTTTTTGCCATTGTGGATCTGGCACGAGGTTAATAGGACAGATCCCTGAATCCCACGGTGGTGCAGAGAAGTGGCCAGTGTTTGCACAAATTTAGAGAAATCTTCACACGGCTCTGACACATCCCCTTGTGCTGCCAGTGTCTGTCTGCTATTTTGGGTGACACTAGATTTAAATCAGGACAGTCTATTGCAAGTGGAATAGCACAAGTCTTTATAGCTTGAAATAAGAACCAATTACTGCAATCAGGAACTGTAACTAACTGGCGTAGTTGGTGGCTCAGGCGCGCAGAGGGATGCTTAGCAGAGAGTGACGTGAGCAGTTAGGAACACGTTGCTGCAGAGCTGGGGGCAGCTTCCTAATGACTGCACAGACCTTTCGGGGAAGCAGTTACCTCAGATGTGTCTCGGTGCAGCGGAGAGGGCGATGCAGAGGCATCCGCTCTGCTCAAGGCAGGTGCATCTTAGGCGATGTCCTAGAAGCTGCCCTAGCACAATGCCAAACCTGAGCTAGCAGGTGCCTTCCCTCAGCTGCCGAAACAGCTGTCCCCAGAGCTACAGCCAGGTCTCGTGGTGAGTTTTGTGCACTCTGTGCTGTGCGCCTGTGTGGGCATGTCTACAGGCACACCTTTTACTGCATCGTTATGCTTTTGAGCAGCGTGAAATGTCCTTTTTTCTAAACAACCAGTCAACATACCCAGAACATCCTTTAACTCTACTCTGTCTAGAAAAATGGTCACCAGAACCTTCAGTCCTCCCCAGCTTTTCTCAGTAAACACTGCTGTGGAATATTTGAACACTGTTATTGACACAATATATGAGCAATCTGGTTTTTGAACACCCAGCTGTTGGGATTTTTGTGAAGACTGTAGACATCTTTGCAGTCAGGGACTGGACACACCACAGGTTTCTCCTTTGGCTCAGGGACTCGACATCCTCTGCTGCATGTCCCAAATAGTGTCCGTATGACGGCTGTCACAGCTCAACACCACCCCAGTGCAAGTTCTGCAAATGCAGAAATCATAAATGGTGTGCTCCACAGCCATACAAGATATGAGTGAAAGTAAAGGGAATTTAATTCTATTTTTGGACAGCTGCTATCTCTCCTTTTCTTTTCCTCATCCTCTACTTCCTTTATGCGCTTTGATCCAAAATGTATAATCTTCACTGATAAAGTAAAACCAGTAGTGAAACTTGATTACTGGTTTACAGAAGTTCCCAAAACAAAGAAAATATGCCAAGGAGATAACTGTCTTGTATTCGTCATGCATATGTAATCATTTTATGTGTTCAATCTTCTTTCTCTGAGATTTTTATTTTATTTTATTTTATTATTTTATTTTATTTTATTTTATTTTATTTATTTTATTTTATTTTTCTTTATTTTATTTTATTTTTGCAAAATACTATGTGACTTCTCACCTTTTTGCCTGAGGCATTTAAGCCCCTGGTATTATTAGAACAATTTTTTAGGTCCTAAAATAGATCATGGGAAGAATTGCCTCTGAATTCAAGAAATATTGAAAAACAAGCACAATGCTTTTAATAGGCACTGCTCAACATCTGTAAAAATTAGTCTCCAAATGTCTATCTTTCATCACCCTGTGAGTCAGCTGCTTGGATGGGAATCCAGTTCTGAGAGGGAGCCAGACTGCTCGTCTGGTGACTGAGCCACAAGATCACACTTCTCTGTCTGTGACATACAAACATAGCATCAAATTAAGGTCTTTAAAAGAATACCCACAGTAAATGCAACTACTATGGGAAAAAAAAAAAAAAAAAATCCAAGAACACCACTGGGAGTCGGGATGTCAAAAGCTTTGGACAAAACTTCGACAGGCATAGCTTTCACTACTGAAGTGGTATGATGTGTCAGTATGTATGACACTGTCATTGGATACAACAAAGAGTGCATTAGAAACACGCTAGCTACAAAAGGAAACACTGGTTGTGCATCCCTGAAAAGCAATGGCATTGACACAAAAGAGCTTGTCAGAGATAGCAAAGGGAAATGCCAGCAACATTTTTGCGAATATAATGATCCCATCAGTACATTGGAAAGACGAGCAATAAAAATGATCAAGGTAGTGCTGGTCACATGGCTTTATGTAGATAACATTTGCTGTGGATTTAGCCTCTTTTATTCTGTACAAATCATTTGCAAACTGGTGCCGATTGCTATGGAGTTGTCATTATTCATTGAACTTATGGCCAGGAAGGTCCTTTAGATCAACCAGTCTGACCTCAGAGGAGTTATGGGTTACTATAACAGTGTTGTCCTGATCTACTGTCACGGCAGGTTTCGATACGATCTCAGGAGAGAGATTAAGACACAAATGGGGTTAAATGCCATACAACCTTATAAGCTCTATTCTCTTAAGTGCGATAGGACAGAGAGAAGAGGGGAAAAAGAAAGATAAGCAAGCAAGTGGGAGAGATGTAGCAAGATTTGTTACCACTTCCACCATTCCAGCTAGGTTTTGTTGGCTCTGCCTCTGTGCAGGTGATGATCTCTTGAAGGAGAGTTCAGGGAAAGAAGCCACCCACACGGGAGGAATACGCAGTCCTTTTTATGTCTCAGTTCTTGAAGAGTCTGCCCACTTTTGTACGTGCTGCGTGCTCTGGTGCTCCTCTTCACCCAACTCGAGTGCAAGTGCCGCTTGGTAGGCAGTGCTGAGAATGTCATTGTTCAGGTCTCGAGCTGATACCACCTTACTCCCAGGAACAGGATGCTGAAGTAAATGGTGCGACAACAATGTTGAGACAAACACAATCCACCACAGTCTCTTACAAGTGTCTAGTAGCCTTGTCCAAGTTTTGTTGGTCCCCTTCTATATGGACAAATTGTTGCTATGCCAGTGAGTTTATAACCAAACTGGGTAAAATGCAGGAGATGAAATAGAGATGCAGAGACTTAATGCGAGGTCAGAGTAGATCAGTAGCAGAGTCCAGCCAAGAATCTGTTCTGTAACTCAAAGGCCCACATGTCTGACCCTGCACTCCATCATCTCTTTAACTTTCTCCGTTATCTGTAGGTACTCATCAGTGAATCCCAGCATAATTATTTTATTCCTTATTTTAGAGATATCTAACTGGTGCACTTTTTTTTTTTTTTTTTTTTTTTTTTTTTTTTATACTAGGTTAATAAAAATGCTATATCAATAAAAAGTAGATGCTTTGGAACAAAGGAGCAGAACTCTTTCCAAATATATATTTCTGCTTTCTAGAATCTAGCTTTCAAATCCCAGCACCATTTTAAAAGGAGAAAAAAAAAAAAAAAAGTGGTTTTTTTTTGTGTGAAAGATGACTCTTTGAAAAGCAAAGATTGCTTTTTTCAGTCATTTTCTTAAAAAATCCTTCCTTCCTACTCATTCTGGATCCAGTTGTATATCAAATGACATTTTTTTTTTAAGATTTTGGATCCCAACAAAATAGCCATGAAGTAATTCAGGCTATCTTAGAACAGGTGTACCCATAGTTAATGAACAGTTATTTATCCCTTAGTAACAAAAGAGAAATATTTTAAAGCATTATTTAAAAAAAAAATAAAAATAAAAGTCTATGTGAGCAGTCAAACTGTTCTTATAATACGACCAGGGGAAAAAAAAAAAAAAAAAGAAGAAGAAAAAAAAGATATTTGTGATGTTTCTCAAAGGTTTCTGAAGTTCACAGATAATGGACTATGCCTCCATTAACTCACCACTAAGTGATTTCAGTGGAACTTAATAAAGGCATCAGAGTTTTATCAGTAGATATTGACCAAAAAGTTTGCTAGAATGAAGACTTGTCAGATATTTTTAATATCTGAAGTTTGATAACAGCAAAGGGAGGAGCCATAACTAGAATAGAAAGCAGATAATCTGATGATGAGTAACTGTTTATAGCAAAGAAACGTAAAATCATAGTAAAATGTTGGAAAGGATAGATGTATTAGTTAGATTTATTAGTATTGAAATATCCTCTCAAAGAAGTTGTGGTAATCCTCAAATTTCAGA
This sequence comes from Nothocercus julius, assembly GCA_013398735.1. Lineage (NCBI taxonomy): Eukaryota > Metazoa > Chordata > Aves > Tinamiformes > Tinamidae > Nothocercus > Nothocercus julius. The sequence continues at coordinate 3,491,740 of VZSV01000045.1, forward strand.
CTCTTGGAAGGAACACCATCTATAGTTTAAAGTAGCATCCAATAACATTGTGGCATGTATGGTACACATGAGAACACTTTAAAAAGGAACCTGTGAGAGCTCATTCAAGATGTAGTTAATGCAGAAGACAAGAGTATACCAAAGATAGGATAATGAAGCAAACCAATATAGAGTTAAATGAAAGGTAAGAAGTTTTCTTAGATTCAGAAAATAAATATATATATATATATGCATATAACTAATTTTATATTCTAACAAGTTCTAATTCAATGTGCTATTTCATGCTTCAGGGTATATATCAGAGATATGTTCTCCAAGGGCAGGAAGGCTTTTCAGCTGTAATATGATATTCAAAAATCTTTCCAATAGACTAGGAAATATCAGTGTACTCTCTTGTGCAGAGAAACTGATCTGATGTCTATATCTATAGCTATAGCCATACGTATATCTCACACAGTTAATGGTATGACTAGTTTGTACAGTGCTAAGGCAAATCAGGACCTCCCTGCTTAAAAATAAATAAATAAATAAATGGAAACTAAATGATCCACTTTCTAAGTAAGGCAATATGTTTATCTCTTCTGTACTGGGTCATTCCAATTAGGACCCTACTAGCACAAAACTGCCTATTAAATAATGCAGAATTCAGGCAGTTAGTGAAACTGAATCATCTGAGTCTAAATTTAAAAGATCTATCTGAAAGAAATAACCTCCATTACTACTACTATAATTATATATGTGTTTATTTTTCTTCATACTAATTGCAGCTCCATTGGAAAAGACATACAAATCTTATCAACTGTGTACCATGACGAAAATGCATAGAAGAGGGCTAGAAAAAGATACATATATGCTCAGATCTGGGTTGCTTTTTCATTCACTAAACTTGTCCCCACACATGAGCAGAACCAGAGAACACATCTAAGCCGTATAGGAGTTGAGAAGTGTGATTATAACCCCTGCACACTCTACAATGCAATTTCTTGCACTCTTACCAAGCTGATGCCTGTGTAATTTCTGGGAAGACGACAATTATCTGCAACCAGGCACAACCCGGCCCATAGCTGCTGCAGGGTGCTGACCCTTTCCAATGAAAATATACTGGGGCAGGAGACAGGTCTCCTGGCACCTGGAGCTCTCTCAGACCTCATGTGGTGCAACCCAAGGGGAGCAGCAGTGGGCAGCAGATGAATGCATTGCCCCATTTCCACAGAGATGGGAGAAGGGTGGTGGTTACGATTAGCAAAAAGACACTTCAGGGGGTTGAATTCTCATCTAAATCACTTATAAACTGCCAGCTGCCCTAAATTTATTCTGTTCCTCCCTCCAAGCTCTGTTACAGTAGCATAGGACAAAATGACTAATGAGCAATGAAGTGTTACTCATGATGTATTTTAGTATCCCAGGCTTCTAGATTTGCATTTAAAGCAGCATTAAGATTTTTTTTTCCTTTTTTTTCTTTCTTTTTTTCTTTCTTTTTTTTTTTGTTTTTAAAGACCCTTGACACAGGGCCTGACAAAAAGGTTTCCAGACTGGCTGAACCTTCACTTTCATGGGACTGTACTGAAGCAATCAGTCTGTGCATTATTTTCAAACAACAGTTTGTACATAGGAAATAGATTTTTTGATGTGGACATCTCTATCAAACAGAAATTGGATTAAACAACCTTTTTTGGCTCACTGAATGAAGTAGAAATTCTACTACTGATACCTGTGGAGACTAGCTACTTGGAAATGATGCAGAGAGGAGAATGAGCCAAACTATTATATATTCATATAATCTAGATTCAGTTCAAAATAAGTTTGCTGAGTTGTCCCTGGCATGATGTAAACACATGTGGAAGGAAAACTGAAAAATTCATGTAGAAAAATAGTTTCAAAGACTTGAGGTATGTAGCAATCTCTGGTAGATACTGCTTTGTTTTTCTACAAATACTGCTCTTTTTTTGGTGCCAGACTGACTTGCCTTTCATGTTTCTTATGCCATTAATAATATGCTGTATTGCTTACTCATTCAGCCTCCTCAGACTCTTCTCAGGGTGCCTTTTCAAGACCAGAGTCTGCAGAGATATCTAAGTTTGCCAGCTATATGCTGGCAAACTCAATGGTATTGAAAATGTTTTCTCAACGGGCACTAGCTTCTTCTCTGGATCAAGGTGGATAACACTCAAATTCTGCTATTTTCTTTCTGTTATTTCCCAAAACATGACTTCCTTCTTTTTCTATGCCCAGCTGAAAATGCTGACCCTTATTTGTATTCTTCCTATAGAGCTATTAGGCAAGACGGTCTTTCCAGTAACCCTACTAATGCTAATCTAGCTGAAAATTTGTCCTTTTTCATTTTCCATTTTTTGCATCTTCAGTGACAGTTCCCAAGACAGGCAATATAGTATTTCTAATATTAACTTGGATTCTCCTTATTGGAGTAGTTGTTGGGTACAGAATTTTGCTACCTGTGACCTGTAGCTCTTTACAATCAGTGGATTGTTCAGAAAAGGTCTCATACATTTGGTAAGAAAAGCAAGTTCATTGCCATAAATTTTGAATTCTTGACTCTAGGAACTATAGTTCCCCTAGAAAAAGTTTTAAAGCAAAAAAACAATTCCAGTACCAGCTGTGACTACTGAAGTGAGCTTTAGAAAATGCTGGCATAGAATCGAGCATGGGGGGAAAGACATGGAGTCTGAATTGAAGAGCTTTGATTTTCCAGCTGTAAAATATGGAGAAGAGTTCTTTTCTCCACACCTTCCCTCTCACCCTTCCAACACTGGGGAAGACTCCAGTCTTGAAGAACAGCAGTGCAGAGGAACAAATTTCATCTTCTGCTACAATTGATACGTCAGCCCATTTCTAACTAGCCTAGATTCAATCCCATTTTCTTAGCACAGTAGAAAATGGAGCCAGATGACAATGATAAAACTATCCACACATTCACTTCATTCAAAGCCGCAAGCTGCATTGAAGAGCATACATATTTCTTTGTACTCTGGGATATAATAATGTAAGGAAAAAACACAGCGGTGTATGGCAGTGTAATGCTGCTCAGGCGCTGCACAAGTATAGGTAATCTTGTGTGTGCAAGGGAAGATCAATGAAGGATCTTCCTCATTACTGTACTGGGAGATCCTGTTTGAACAAAAAAAAAAGTGAATCAGCCTCAGATATTTCCCCTTCCTTAACTGCATTTTCTTGATTCTTCGAATCTAGCAGAACTTGACCTGGCATTGACATATGGTGTGAGGAGATATTTTGTGCTTTCCTAAAGCTATCTTCCCACTTCCCTTTGAGGGCTGCAACACAAATGGGGCTCCAAGCAACTGCCTCCAGCCTCAGAGACGAGACACAAGATGGACTGCATATTTAGCATTTAAAAAACAAAGGCTATGCTTACCTCTTAAACAATAAAAAAATTGATCACCAATAGTGAGCAAACGTTGCTGAGCCACAACACAGTGACCTTCAGAGATTTCTGAGCAGCAACAAGGCTCACCTCTTGACTTCAGCTGGGAGCTTGGCTGTTTCTTTGAGTTGCAGACTCTGACTGGTAATGTCCTGTGCAAATGAATTTAGAGATTTTCTCGGCTTGTATTCATATTCTACAAAAGGGAAATATCCTCCAATTGCACCTACTTGGAGCTGAATTATCGACTTCAGCTTTGAAGTGCAAATGAGCTGAATGAAAACATACTTAGACTGCAACATAGGAGCTATTCCTACTAGCTGATTTATGGTGCATTAACTATCTAGTAAGGAAAGCCTTCTATTGCTATGGATTTGTAATCCCCCAGTCCAATTATCCTGAAGATGAAGGCAAAATGCCATCCACTGTATGAGGCGATCAATAGTGGTCATTTCTTAAAATTCTTTACTTCTCCTTCTTTCCAGCAGTCCAGGTTACAGGATCTTCCATAAATTGCTCTTTCATGGTTTATCAGCCCTGCTGTTTCTAAAAGCCAGACTTATGGACTACGATTACGAAAATAAACTGCTATAAACCACCTTTCAGTAGGTTAAAACTATCAGTACTTATGGCGAATGCAAACTCCTTTAGAAATTTCTAATCACCATAATCTGTGTATATAAAAATAATCCCTGACTAAATAAATATGCCAGAAATGGAAAATAAAAAGGACTTTGAACACAAAGGGGAAAAATACACGAGCCTAATTATTAAAGGCCCATACTTTTTAATGACTTTTTATAAAATAAATAAATAAATAGTCCAAATCACAGCATTTGAAAAATTCAAGCCCCCAGTTCTCCTGTTAGTGTGTGCCATATCTTCATGTAATAGTTTTACCAAACATCTCTGAAAAAATAGAGGTGCCCTCTTAATCTTCAAAGCATCACATCCTTGTTAGGTCTTGTATTGTCAGCCTCCTAGTTTTCTCTGTGGAAAATTCATTCTTCTCATTTCAACCAGTTTCTTACACATCTTCTTCACTTCTTTGGACACTTCTCAAAATTACTGGCATGAACATCTTCAGTTTATTTAAAAATACCATATAGGTTAAAGAAATAGTGGATGTAGTGTATTTGCACAGTAAATTTATCCTGTCTATGTTTGTGTGATTCTAGCTATTCACACATGATAAAGAAATCTTTGCCCTCATTTTTAGAAGCATGTAAATAGAGATACAACAATGGGTGTTCCTGTCATCAGACGTAAATACTTGCAAGGTGAATATCATCATCTGAGGAAGTAATCTTCAGCATTTATAACCAAGGGAGATCTAGCTAATAGTCTTGGCGTCCAGGTTAAAATCCACCTCATTCTAAAGTAAATCTCAAAAATAGGTCAATTATATGTTTTGCCCCAAAGATTTCTATTTGAATCCGTTAAGTACAAAAGCAATCAGGAGTGACCCTGCACTTGTCTAAAGGTAGGTCATCCCAGTCCTACCACCAGAAGGAAGATAGATGCAACTCAGGGTCATAATGAGCACACATTTTTTTTTTCTGAATCAGTAGTACTATCTGATGTGTGATGGATAATGAGCTACCAAAGTGGTCTCAATCTCTGGAAGGCAGTTATTCCTCTTTCAAATCAAATCTTTTAATTCCTCAAATACTTATGATCTGAGATCATAAAATGGTCAAGGGTTTCATTATTATAATACAAATGGACAAAAATACTATAGTAGATATCAACAGAACTATTTTACATGATATTAAGTGACAACATAAGTTGTTCTGATCTTTTTCAGAAACATAAATGATTTGTAATTGGCAGAGACTACATAAATCAGTGTCCTATTCTGCCTGAAATTCTGTGAGTCTTAGTCTTGTACGGGATTCACCAGAAAAGAAACAGATGATGAAGCAAGGAGGATGCACTGGATGACTGAATACCTTTTTCATTCATCAGCTTTTTCTGTTATTTTGTTATGTTAGATAAATCAAGGTACATTCCTCACTCTCATTACTGTGAGATGGAAGTGGCTTACACTTATGTATTTTACTCACATAACTACTTTACAAAGTAAGAGAGAATATACTTTAAAGATGAAAGGATATGTCTCAGAATAACAGTAGTTGTTTATCCAAGGTCATCCAGGAAATCTGGACAGGCTCCTGGCATCCGACTCTATTGTCCTGACCCTGCTTTCAGATTCCTGCTCATTGGGGCTGCCTTCATACTTAAAGAGTTGCCAGAGAATCACAGGGATATGTGAAATTCAATTTTTTATGAGTGATCTTTGTGTTATCTTGGGAAATATATCTTTCTGTTTGGGATCAGTCCAGAGCAAATTATGTTGGTACAATGGAAACATAGCTACCCCATTTCCTGGAGAGTTTTTTATCTACACTACTCTATAAAGCTTTTTCCTAACTTCAAAGTTCAGATGTTACTTTGTAAAGGCAGAATTAATTTTCTTGATTGCTAATCCATCACCACTAAGTATGATGCATATGGTATCAAACATAGGTATTTCTGCTATCATTAATTGTGGCACATTGTCACAACCGATAAGGAAATGCAATATGAGAACAAGAAAACAGTCGCTGGATTTGGCAGCTTACCCTTGTTTTCCTAGTCACCATGGCAGGTACCAACCGAAACCCTTAACTCAGGAGGGTGACTGTGTGAATAAACGAGGAAAAGAAACTCAGGACTTGGAGAACATCAATCATTCAGCTGTGTTGTCTCACACTCAGTTTGCGGTGCTGTTGTTCAGTGAAAGATAAAGACGGATAGATCTGAGGTGGGAGGGGGAGAAAAGTTCTCTAAAATATCCTAATGCTCATGAGCAAAGGCGTAACTTTTGGTCCTGAGGATTTTGCTGGAGGAAAGGAGAGCTAGTGGCATAGAGGACAAGGAAAGGAAATTAACATGTGCTCAATAAAAGAGAAATCAAATAAGGAGCTATGCTTTAAATGGCACATAAAGTGCAGCTGGAATGATAAGTATCAGAGGAGAGACAGGAAAGGAAATTAACAAAACATAAGTTAGCAGTGTAGAAAATATTTGGGTCCCAGCCCAACAGCAGGTAAAAATGCCAGGTCAAGGATGAAGCGAGTGAGTTGCTTTCTTTTTTTCTCTAGAAAGAAAATCCTAATACAAAATCTTGGCTTTGGTGTTAAAAATGCTTTTCTGTTTTGGTGTGTTTTGTGGGATGAGGACAGAATAACTGAAATAGCAGTGAATTACAGATTAAGTTATTTTATTATTACATAATAATAATAATAATAAAAAGTCAATGGAGATAGATACTTTTGAGATTGTATAGATATTTTCCAGACTATCTCTATAATGTGCCAACCTTATATAAGGCAACCAGCCGAGGGAATAAGTGCTTCGGTAGGTGAATTCCATATTTTAAAACTTGTAGAAGCTATTATGGCTATCTTTGCTGACCCCCAGTGCAAAGCAGATCTAGAACAGCCCAGTCATTTCTGAATCAGATGAATAAATATGTTTAAAACTTTCTGAACCGTGTTGCAGCCTGTCTTGCACCATACGGAAATTCTCATAATTCATTCAGGTCTTTCAAAATCATATTGGAGTCCTCTTTATCCTCTATTCTAACCTATAGATTGGAAGAGCAAAAGGGAATTTGAAACCACCCTAACTGCCTTCCCTCATTCCTGAACCGAGGTTGAGTGTTGTGTCACTTTGTGACAGAACCCAGATTTATATCAGTTTTGCATTGCAATGATCTTTTTGGTTAAGGAAAACTTAATCTCAGGAAACAGACTTTGGTTAGATTAATTCTCCCTTGCATTTGCTCGCTGACAGGTCTCCAAAGGACATAGAGATACAGAGCTGAGCCAAGGGATCCCTCTGGGATTGGCCTGACTCTCCCAGGTCACTGTTGATTCAGATCTTTTTCTCTATTTCCTCCCGGCTATCCTTTTTTTTTTTTTTTTTTTTTTTTTTTTTTTCCACTTTCCTTTCTAAATGTGTGCTTCTTATTAAACTAGTCCCTGACATTTCAGCAATAACAGGAAGAGACTTCAGCAAAATGCCTGTTTCCATTCCACACTGTACCTTGTTCTGCAGTGCTGCTTCTCTCGCCTCCCTGTATTGAAGGGGCAAATTGCAGGTGGCTGCACTGGTGACTTCGGGAGTGTATTTCCCACTCTCCTCATAGGACCTCTGTTTCTTATTTCTCTGTTGGTTAATGCTAACCTATTTTGCTATCGCAAATCATTCATGCTCATCCTTCTGTAACTTTATGAATCTTCAGCTGCTTCATATATCTTCATTTAAGTGAGCTAAAAATAGCTGTTCTGGGATCAGGAAGTGAAATAGATGCTCTAACAGTGCTTAGGGCTGTAATAATAATAATAGAACAGCCATCACAATAGCAATAAACAATGATAATATTGATAAGCATTAATTATGCTTTTCACTATGTAAACTACACTAAATATATACTGAATGATATTGCAAAAGTATAATATATACGTTTTCTGTGATATATTAATTCAAACATTTTTTTCATGTATATCCATGTGCATTTTTATATAGTGTGTGTGCAAATATATATATATGTACACACACATGTATATGTATGTATACATATATACACACACACCCTGCTTAAGATAGTTAGATCTATTCTGGAGAAATGAAAACACACATTTAATTACCTCCAAGTTTACTTGAGCCACCTTTTAAAACACACCTGTATTTGGGAGATTTCTCACACACATTTGCAGGTAGACAAGTATCTTTAGCTCCTTAAGTAAAGCCAGAAACATATCTAGTGGCATACACATGTTCTGTTTCTTATGACATATTCTGCTCTGCTGAAGTTTTCACCACTGCAAGCGCCACTTCGATATGTGGTTCAGGAAAGAGAACGATGCTCGTCGGACGTGGAACTGGAATTCTTTGCAAGTCTAATTTTATGACCTATACTGAAGGCAACCTGGGAAGCCCCCAGCAGAAAGTATGTTTGCTTTAGCACAGTGGTTTGCCTAGTCTTAGGGCTAAGAGATGACCACACAGAAGGAGCAGGAGCAGGAAAAGAGCTGTCCTACACTGCCAAATTAGGGTTGCCATATGTGGCATGATGTGGCAAGGGAAATATTCTTATATCATGGGAGTTGCAGGGTTTTTAAATTAAAAACTTCATTTCCGTGGGGGTTGCAGTGTTTTTAATCTATGTAAATCAGAAACTTTTTGTGAGGTGAAACCTCCAGAAACATTTTGAGGATCTGGTCCATTTCAGAAAAGAAAATGTTTTCATGGGCTTCTGCAGGTTTGGATCAAGCTAGCAGCAAAGTAATATAATTTAGCTACATGAATGTGCTGAGGAAATTCAGAGGGAAGGAGCCTCGCTGGCACATGGCCATGGGCTCCAGAGGTGACCCCCTCCTCCCCAACTCTCATGAAAAGATGGATAGGAAGGATCATGAGAGGCCGAGGTCACAATTTTAGAATTAGACCCTGTAAAACAACCCTTCCACCAGCCTCATGTATCATGTACATGAGGCAGTTAAAGCAATGCAAATACACACCAAAACAGCTTTTGTGTAAATTCAATATTATTACAGTATACAAAAAAAAAAAAGGTAATATAGAGCAAAGTGCCATTTATAATGCGTACTAATTAAAGTGGGAAATTACCAAACATGAATTCACTTACCACTTCATTTACCATGTTACATTATAGATCTGGTAACCTTTATATTCAATAATAAAATCCGTGACTAATTCCTAAAATAAACTTTAAAAACAGAGCAATTCTTTCCTGAAATCTAGCATATGCCACAGAAGGGAGCTAAAAGAAATGGTTTCCAAATGATTTGGGAACGTGTTAAATCCTGTGGGCCTGATCCACCGTTGGTGTAACGTGCCATATATCTCATGATTTCAAATGAATTAATACCACTAGGGATTTGGCTTTAGGCTTTTTTTTTCTCCTCCCTAATTCTGTTTTTTTTTTTTTTTTTTTTGACAGAAATNTTTTTTTTTTTTTTTTTTTTGACAGAAATCTACTTCTAAACAAACATATTTAAATCCCTCAGAAAATCCCTTGCATAGTTGAATATTAAAGTATTTAAATAGAGTGTTTCTGGTGTTTTCTTATATGCTGTAGGAGAGCAAGGGCTTGTACAAAGTTCTTACCCATTCCATGCAAGACCATGCTGGGTCACTGTCAAAGGTGTGAAGGGGATGAAGAGAGCTTTATAAGCCTCCTTCTGCTCCCAAGTGACTGTTGCTTCCCTGTTTTACAGTGGAAAATATGAGGAAGAGGCTTCTACTAGGCATTAAATGCAGTTGAAGAGGAAGGAGGAATATTTACTTTCTGTCCAGCCTGCTATGTCACTTCTCTCATCTCTGCAGTGGTCAAAAGAAGTCAGCCCCACTCTCTCTGGGGGTTCCCATCAAAAACCATCCTGCTTGGCCAGCAACACACTTCATGTATTGGAAATAAAATCCCTGTGTTTGGCATACAGTAGAAGGCACAGAGAAAATGACAAAATAAGACAAATTGTAAACAAATGTGACAAGCTGAATAGAAAATGAGAAAACCAGGTGCAGAGCTAGCATGGTCTTGCATGGAATATTACTCAGAGCAAAGCTGAAAAAATGTCTGATCTTCTTCTTTTCCATTCCCTATCCCTGAGAACTGTCTACCTCACTTGTCAGCTAAGGCCGTGTCCAGCCATTTGGCCATTTCTATGTTATATGGACTTGGTTTGTCCTGCAGAAGAGGAGGTGTGGGTGTGTGGTACATGAACATCAGCATGGCTGAGAAAAAATAAAAAAAGAGAAAAAAAGAGAATTTTGCAGCACTCTCCCAGTATAATTTCTGAACTGACTAGTGCTACCTTAACCTCCTAAGACTATATGTGTCTATTACTTGGCTGCTAGAACACTCTCAAATGGCCCTAGGAGGAAAGGAGAGCACAAAAGACTTAAAAACATCCCTAAATCTCCTCCTTTCTTATTTGGGCAAAATGTTCCATGACTGAACTGGATGCTAACTCATCCCTGGAGTCAAACACTGGGATGCAGTTATGTGCATTCCCCCCAGTCCCTTTATGCTTACATATTAATTGTATAGTGCTAAGGAGGATAGGAATCTCTTTTTGAAAGTATTCTTATAGTCCAAATCTTAGTAATTGACTGTTGCTGGTAACATTTGCATATGTATTTAACTCTATTGTCTTCAGTACTTCACACCATATTTAATGATTATTCCTCTTAATATAGTAGTCTTGTATTATCATTGCCTATATTAGCAATGCAATTACCAGCTTTTAATTAGAGTTAAGAACATTTTCAAAAGTTTAGTATAATTAAAAAGGGAATATAAAAAAGCAATGTAGAAATAAGTTTTTTTTCTGAGTCATTATCTCACAGTTCTCTTCAATCATTACCTGTATTTCCTAAGTATACATATTTGCATATCACTGGGGAAGGGCAAAGAATGAGATTTGGACCTAAACAGCTCTACAGAAAGCAAAGTGAAACACTATTTCGTAGAATAATTACTATTCAAGCTTTCTGAAGATTGTCCAAGTATTTACTTAGGCAACTTCATTATTTATATAGTTGGAGGCACAAAGAGAAAGATTTCCACTTTCTCTTCTGTAAAGAATTCACCTGCTGACAGGATTCTGCATGGATACAAAAATCATCAGCAAGGAATATCCACATCTGAAAACCTGTTTCAAAAAGGCTATCTTTCTATGTTATGTCGTGCAGCCCCTTCCACAATGAACCAAAATTTATAATGGCAGTATTTCTATTATTAAATATTATTTTTTTTCTAACAACTTTCCGTATCCATTTTCTGTAACCAGCATTTCTTAGACCATATTAAATGTTATATATGTTCTTGTACATTAACTGCATCAACCTTTATGAGCAGACTAATTTCTATGTGAATTAATTTCTGGATACCCATGAACATTCAAGACACTGAGGTTTTCTGCCATAACTGTATTTATCAAACATTTATCAAACATTTATTAGTAGTAGTAACTGGAATTTTAAAGATGCAAATATTTTCAGTTAAACGTGCTTGCTCTTTTACCCAGTGAAGCAAACTCTATTAAGATTATGCAGTTTCTCCAACCAATTGCAAATAAGTACCCTGTTTAAACTTAAAAAAAAAAAAAAAAAAAAAAAGGCAGCACAGTCTCTCTACAGACTTAATAATAAAAAAAAAATAAGGCAGAAAATTCTGTCAAATCATTTCAGATAGCAAATAAATCTGAGCAGGCTGCGATCTGCTGGGAAGTAGAAGGAAGCTAATTTGTCAGATAAATGATTTGTTGTGAATTGTTTTGTTATCTCTGTTCAAGGGGAATGAGCCTTGATTCTGGAAGGTGCCGTGCCTGTCCTGCCAGCCACAAAACAGTCTCAAGCCCCATTGTGGGAGAATATCCATTTCTTTCACATAACGGAGTGATTTTGATGAGATGTGGCACAATGTCCAGTCCAGAGGAAAAGAAATCTGCATTCGGTTCCCACCTCCACCACAGGTCTGCTGCATGACCTTGGGCAAATCACTTATCCTCTGGGCAGCACTTTCTCCATCTGAAAATTGGGCCTGATACTATATTTTCAAAGCTCTTTTGGACCTGCGATGAAAAATTGCTAGATGTTATTATTATTATTATATTTCATTGCTGACATCTATTACTGAGCGTGTATTTCATGGTGACAGCTATCACAGTATGTATATTCTATAATGACAACTATCACAGCATGTATATTTCTGGGATGACAACTACCATATTAGAGTGTGTATATTTTTGGAATTAAAGCTCTAACGGCATGTATTGTTCTAAAATTATAGTACTAATTGTCATATACTTTTCATAGATGAACAGTGTGTTATTGTATGTGTATGATCAAAATGTCCTTTCATTTTATAAATATATATATACATATATACATAAACATATATATACAAAAAGTGGAATATATATTTCACTTTTTTTGACACCCATCAAATTACCCTATTCTAACAAAGCACTCTTGTACAAAGCAATCTCTAGCAACAATGTGTAGAAATGCATGTAATACGAAAGACTTTTAATGGCTAACAATTCAGCATGGCACTATCAATGAAATCTTTCACAGAATATATTAGACAGTTAAACATTGCAATCTGCTCTTCACAGTAATATCCAATAAGTAAAGGAAATGCCAAGATCAGTCAGAAGCTAAGGAGGTTTTTTATTCTTTGTTTTCTTGCCAAATATACATATATATTTTTAAAAGAGTATTTATTAAGTAGTGAAAGGAAGAAATGACATACCTGTAAGATGAAAAAGGAATTGTTCTCTCCAAGCAGTGCGGTTCATATTAGGATTATATCCAGCTGACTGCTTGATAGCAGAATACTTGCCTATATTTTAAATTAAAAAATGCTTACAGAATTCTATGTATTTTACATTATTTCAAAACAAATAAAAAATGGGAGATTTACTATCCAAAATTCTAAAAATAATAAGATATGTATTTGGATCTCAGTTACTAAGTTAATTCACTTGCTAACAGAGCAAGTTTCATGTTAAAGAAAGATTAAACCAACCCCCAGGAGAATCTTTTTATGTTATGGAAAACCTCAGAGCTGGAGCTTGTTTCGGATGCTTGTTTGCAGCATGAACAGATATAGGAAGTGTCCTAAATCCAGACTGGAAAATCGTTATTCCAATCCTAACCAGAAATATTTCATAAAGTGAGGCTAAAGTTTCCGATTTGCTGGGTCTCTAGGCTGGCATTAATGAAGCTGGCAAAATCAAAAACTCAATCAAGTACAGTGCTTACTTTTTTTTTATTTTTACACTTAAAAAAATACAGATGCACAAAACCATGAAATATGATTGTTTTAAGCCTAATTTCATTCACTCAGGTTTGAAAACATTGATTCTTTCACAAAACATCCTATTAATTTCTAGCCATCCTCTAGTTATGTGTTGTAATGACCTCCATTGCCTGAGATACCAATATAGCAATAAAATTTTGAGTTCTTTCCAATTAAGTGTTGTTGCAAGATGGAGGTTTGATCTGTTTCTTAAAAATAATAATAGTAATAACCATAGCATACAGCTATGGCTGCCTCGACCTACAAAGCGTTACCTCCACTAAGCAGCTTGGCTGGTGCCTTTGTCAATGGAGTGGGACATCGCTATCTGTTTACGCTTCTGCCTGCTGACACACTGCTGGCATGCGGCAGCAATACTACTTAAGGTCGTGTGTATATGGCTGATGCACCAGTGTTCCCAACGATAGCCTCCCACCACTGCCTCGTTAATATTTAAACCCATATAATTAGCCAAATGCCTGCTCATGGCCGAAAAATAAAAATAAATAAATAAAATGAAAGAGAACTGACTGAATTGTGAACAGTATTACCCTTCAGTTGTACCCATAATAATAATAATAATAAAAAAAGCATGTTTTACCCAAGGCACAGCCTTGTACTTATTAGTATTAGTTCCAGAACCACTGCTAAGTCAAGTATTTTGAGATGCCAGTCCATGAATAATAATGCCACAGAAGTACAATAATTAATAGAACATGAGAATATTCCCTAAAGAGTATGAGCAGCATTGCAAGAGGTATGAATGCCTCTCCTTTGAAATTTGTCTGCTACGGCCTCTTGAACTTTGATTTTGAAAGGTGGGGAAGAGGTAAAATGAATTACACTTCATTAGCAATGTCAAGGAAGATGGAGCCCTCCCTTCTCTGGAGAAACAGCCTTTAATTGTTAAATTCCCAGAATTCCCCAGCGCACATCAAGCTGGATTCACTCCCTTGCTCCGAGTGAGAGCAGGTGATGGTTTTCATTAGCCATTCTTTCTCTTGACCCCAATGTCATCATTGTTATTGTTATTTATTAATTTAAAGTGCCGCATTCTTGCCTGGATTGCAGACATTTCACGCAAAACTCATATCCACTAAGTAAATATTAGCATAATGGTAGCAAAACAAACTTTTCAGGAATGTTTTGTAGCAATTTATCACTGACGGACCAACATCCCTGGAGGCTCAGGTCTGCCTTGTCTGCCAGCAATTACAATCCCATCTCACACACCTCTTACCAGTGTGACTCTAACCTTGACCTGGAAAGGGCATTTTCTAGGGGTGAGAGGATGTCTTAACCTATTCATTACTTTTCTTGCCTTTTTTTAGACAGATGGAGCAAAATCATTCAGTAAGTGATGATCTTAGCAAGCAACAGTATATTAGCCAAAATGAAGAGTAATTCAGGGCAGCAGGAGGAAGACACACAGAGGCTGAAATCATGAACTTCATCTTTCTTCCTCATTGGGGTACACAGTTTGGAACCTTATCAGTTTCCAGGGGGCTATTTTTTCCAGCCTCTCTTATCTGTAAAGGGATGAAGGATGAAACAGGACTTCCATAGAAAGTAGTAAAACTAATAAACTTACAGAGCAACCCTGATGAAATGATTACCACATTGGGAAGTAGGGGATAGGTTCCTTGGTCCTTTTTGCTTCCTATTGCTTGTGCTTCTTTGAAGCAGCTCTGGAAAAGGCTCCGTGCAAAATTGCCGTAGATCACAGAATCACAGACTGCTTGAGGGTGGATCAAGACCTCCTAAGACTCACTCCAGCAAGGATCCACACAAGCTCCTGGAACAAGGAGTAAATGGAAGAAGGAATGATATCTCTTGCACTTCTTTCTTTGGTTTCTTGATGTGAATGCCATGAGATATGTGTGAGGCCTTCAACCTGCATTTGTCTCAGAGAGAAAATTTCTTGCCCCCGTGCACCACTCAGAGATGCCACCATACCTCCCCGGGGTACATGCAGCAAGAACCAGGACTGTTGGAGACACTGATACCCATACTCCTCAATTCACGGTCTGCTGTGGAGTCATTAACTGCTGCAACAGTACGAAAAGCTCTTAAGCATCTCCGTTCCAGTATTTCAGCCAGGTGTTCACTTTGATTTCTGCCCTGTCTGACACTTTAAAAACTGTATCTCACCTCTTTCAAGGGTTGAGTTTGTCCCCAGAGTCACTGGGACCGTGAATTACCCCATGTACCCACATAAACTTTGAAATAATCTGGTCAAGTTCAGGCAATGCAATTGAGAAACTGTGAAAACATTTGGGTGCTAAGGTCTTCTTGACCTTTGCTGTAAGTTCAGTCCACTTGAAGTTTAGCTCAGGTTGATTCATGTAACACTTCAAAAGTTAAGAAATTCTCATCCATGAATCTTGGAAAGCCTTCCATTCCATAGGCATCCCTACTGAAATCTTTGAAAAGGCACCAAAGGCAGACACATAAAAACCCTTGTGTCTAATCATCTTTAACTGTCTGACTTGAATTTTGAATTGCCTGGTTGTCCGTATCTAGCTAGTTCCAGAGCAGTGTTCACATTGATGCTACTGAGGCTATTGAGAGTCCCTTTAATTGCTCTGAAACTTTGCCATTCAA
>VZSV01000045.1:3508106-3542541 GCA_013398735.1 Nothocercus julius
TTTTTCCAAAAGTCTATCAGTGCTGCAGCTTGGTCTAGAACCAAGAATGACAACCCTCTATGCTTAAAAGAAGCAAAATTCCATTCTGCCCATGTCGGAAGTAAAAAAAAAAAAATTCTACAACTTATTTAGTTTATATGTTGCCTCAGACTGTTCCCTTATGTAGCTTTTTTTTTCTCTCTTTCTTTTGGTACTGGCAATAGTGTCTGGAGTTCTGGAAGTTAACGTGTTAGTGTGAATGGACCAGCATCCTGAAACCTTCTTGAAAGCCCTATATCATATGCAAAGACACCAAACAGCGGTGGTTATGACAAATCTCTCTAAGTGAGATTAACAGAAGAATTTAGGAACCTCAAAGATTAGTGAAGTTTGTAAAGAACTTATGAATCTTAAAAAATTACTTGAGTAACCTAAGCATCTTTTCCATCTATGGAAATTTGATGTACTTCTAAACATACATTTTTTTAATCAAACTAGGATTTTTTGTTGTTTTTGTTGGTAATTAGCCTTTTATCTGGTTTTAAATTTGAACAATGATGTCTACAGTGTAGGTAGTCTTCCCCAGAATTAGGAACTTCACAATATGTTTTAGATCCCTACTTTAGGATGAAAAGAATAACGTCTTGCATATGATTATTTCTCTCCATTATCTATAGACGGCGAATTCAGTGACTGGCTCAGATGAAAAAGTCTGCTCAGATGAAAATGTCTGCTCTGTAAATATCTATCTAAAATCCAATGAATCACATCTGATTCATTTAGAGACTTTAAATCCTTTGAATTCTTTATATTAAAAAAAAAATACAAGTCACTCACTGCCTTACTTCCAATTTAGCTGGGTATGTTATGCAAGACAGATTGGTATCCTCCTAATTCACTGTTCTCATGATTCTCTATTTTCTAAGAAAGCAAACTCAAAACAAAACAACAACAAAAAAGAATGAGATCTGTTAGCAATAAAATGGGCCAAATAACTGGCTTTCAGTGCAATATTTTGGGACACCTTGTGCTAGCCTTGATTAACATATTTTGTGAACTAATAACATTGTAAGCTGTGAAACATTATTCTTTGCTTGAAAGTTAGAGGGGAACTTCTGTAAATGTTTGTTCAAATAAGACTTGGGAAAAGCACTAGTGAAATGGATGGTGAGAAAATCTGTTTATACAGCTTTGAAAATTGTGTCACTACTGTTTCCAGTCATTATACTCAAATTATCTAATGGGGAATAGAATATGATGTGTTGATAAGATTTCTTTCACAGAAAAAAAAAATTTGAACACAAGAAAAAAAAACCTAATATACTATACAACTTCACAACAGAAAAACAACAGAAACAAAACCAACAGCAATCTGAAGGTTCATGTTCATAGCTAGTAGCCTTGTTGCTTTTCTTTTCTTTTTCATGAATCTATAAGAAAGGAGGGGGAAATCTAGAATCAATTTTGTTGTTTTCAAACAAAAGTAAGCAATTCCAGATATATATCTGACACAAAGACACAAAACACACTTTTCTCCAGTCAGATCTAGATTCTCTTCAATTTAATGCCAACAATCTCAGTTTAGCCAAATATCTCCCACTAGAGGATAAATACATTGCTATATCATATCAAGACAATATCAAGTTTTAATCCATAATTATTTCAGTTTTGTTTCTGGACACATATAGTTGTGGAGGTTACCTGACTTTGCAAAGTCCATGCACCATGTCTTAGCTCACTAATTATCAGTTTATGATTTTAGTTCAGACTCAAAACTTTCTCATATCAACCAAAATCATTGATATTTCTCAGATTCCACTTACATTTCAGCTCTCTTAGAAGAAAATATAGAGTCAAGTACTTCAGAGACCTTCTGCCTGATTCTCTAATGCAAATTTCACCCTATTGGGACTTTTCCTGAAAAAATTCAAATAACAGAGAAGTGTTTACAGTGACTGGAAACACATTACTGTTTAAGATAGCTGAAAAATTAATGTATACCTGGAAAATGGACAAAGTCTAATCCAAAAGTGAGACCCCTCATATATGATCTCCAGGAAGCAAATAGGCTGAATATTGTCCAATCTGACTTCAAGATTCGCTTTTTAGCTGTTTAGCTAATAGTTTATCCCAGTTTCTAAAAAAAATAAATTAAAAAATGAAAAATAAAAATTATAAAGTACCTGTTTAAAAAGTGTAATATAAATGCAAATAGATGATTGACTGACATGAGAATCCCTTGATTAAATACTACAGAATAGTATATATGGGATATAAAGTCCTATTTTTTTAAAAAAACAACAGTTTATAACTCCAGTAATACTATCTTGACTGAAAGACATGAAACAAATCCAAATTGCAATTCCAATAACCTTGATAACTCAACTCATAGTGAAAAAAAATATATGTGAAAGAAATTTCCTTTGAGCTCCCTAGGGCAGAAATAAAATTAACTACTCTGGATAAACAGAGGAAGGCTGCTTCTCAAGCAGCACAAAATAATAGACGATAGTGTAAGCTGACCAGGCAAAACAGGACAGGTAGCATTCAGTAGTGGCTCTTATTCATATTTAAAGGGTGCAAGGTCAAAGCTAAGATCTATGGTTTTAAGATAAAGGAATTCAATTTTACAGAAAATATTTCTGCTAAGAAATTAAAAAGGTAGGAGATAATGTTATCAAGAGAGATTCTGAAGTCTTTGTTGGACCCAAAAGACAAAGTCCCTAAATCTCTATTGGGTATCATACTAGTGAGGATTTATGACTTTGGATGAACAGATCTATAGCCTATCAGAAGGAAAGGAATAAATGGAACCAAAGCCAAGTTTGTGCAAGAAAAAGGGAGTGAGTGAGAGAGATTATTAAAGCAGCCAGTAACGGAAATCTATGAGAAATCTGGACAGTGTTACAGCTGAAATGATTAGGTCCCCTTCCCAGACTGAAATGTTCTCTTTCTTTCTCTTTCCAACTGACATGTCCAGCAGGTGGGACATAGATTTTAAGGGAGTTATTTCTTTCTGAAGTAAAGGAAGCTGAAGACCTGAGAGAGTATCTCTCAACTCTGTAATAACAACTCTGTAATAACCTAGCAAAGGGGAAATCAGAAGCCTTGGTGAAAGCTAACCCCTTAGTGATAATGTCTCTGAAGCTCTGTGCTCATCTTTACAGGACCTATGAGAAGTGGTGGCTGTCCTCTCTGAAGAACCCATTTATCACCTCTTTGCCCAGGGCAGATGTGGTCAGTGCCAGATTTATCCAGCTCTTTATGAGAGCAAGGGTTGTCAGTGGGACCCATTTCAAATATTTATGTGGATGTTCCCCTGATCTTCCATCTCTGCAAGCACTTGCACTCCTCTCTGATGACCTAATCTACCCTTAACATCATTGAATATCCATTTGTGTAGAAATCTAGTGCCATTTTAGAAGGCAAAGACATCCAGGGTGTGACACAACCTGCACTATAGAAGATGCGCTCCCTTTTGCAGTTGCAGCTAAAACCTAGGCATTTGCACTAAGTGTGGAAAGTGACAATATGCATCTATCCTTAGGCACCTGGATTACTTCTATGTGATTCCAGTTCGTTTCTGAGAGTCATTTCTCATTAGAAATGAGACTATAAGTAAGTGACTTCTTTCCAGAAATGTAAAAATACTGTTGCACTTGTATGTAAGTGTGTATATGGGAAGGATAATGGAAGGGTTAAGTTCAGCCTACTTCAGACTTTGCCAATGAAAATGTCAGCTACATTCCTAAAGAAAAATCTTTATTAGTGATGGTAGAGTAAAAGCCAAAGGATCCTGCTTGATTAGAATTGGGACTTTCAATCTTTTATATCTTGCAAGTCTAATATAAAAATCATAAATATGTAAGTCTGTGATGACATTTTTAGAGGCACTCTTTCGACTATGAGTTTCATTTGAAAGTACTAGGAAAAGCTGTTAAGAGCAAAAGCATAAGCTTTCAGCTGGACCAGCCCCTCCATTGTGATTAATTGTTAAAATCTACCAGCCCCAGTAAAACAATGACAAACAGCATCAAGAGAAGATCCAGCTCTGAGTTATCATCTAGGACATCCAGTGTTAAATCTGATAGTTCTCTGCCATCGCCTTTTCTTCCTAAAATGGTTTAAAGGTTGAGAAACAGAAGTTTAACATTTGGCATTTATGGAGAATCATTTCACCTCTCAACCACATCACAAATTATTTCTAATGTCCTCCAACTTTTAAAACAAAATGTCCCTCGTTCCTGTTGGTAGCACTGCAAGAAGTTAGAAGGTGAAAAGAATGATTTTTTTTTCTTTTTTTTTTCCTTTTTTTTTCTTTTTTTTTTCTTCTCTCTCTTTTTTTTTTTTTTTTTTTTTTTCCCTACAACTTTCAAGCTTTTTTTCTCTAGGGGAGTAAACTGATAGTCTACTGTTCTTGAGAGTGATGTCTGTTGTGATCTGCATGGCCTACAGATGCTTTGGCTGGGGAAGTCACTTAACTGTGAAAAGGAAAAGAAAAGTTCACACCATTCTTATGTTTGGAAACCAGTGTTTTGCTTATCCCTTTAAAACTTAGGGAAGAGAGAAAAGCAAGAATAAAGACAATATATTTTTTACCTTAGGGTTTACCACAAACCACATTTGCAAACCTTTCCTAATACCTGTAGTCCATCAACTTTTCTGGGTGAAAACAAACTGATGAGGAAAAGTTCATTACAATGGAATGAGTTTGTTGAACATGGTTCTGCCTAAAAGTGTTACCAAGGATGGTGTCATAAATGTTCTAATCTTTCCTTTTGACCCTGCCAACTTTAGGATTTTTGCAGGTAGTTCATGTTTGGAGAAGTCTATGGTCACTATATATATTAAAGAGAAACTCTCCAGTTCAGTATATATTTGGTAAGTGTCAGTGGGCTCCTAATCATACACATGCTCCTCTGGTGTGCCTGTCTGTAACTTGCACATCCAGCATAGGTGAAGACAAGTGACTATGACTGAAATGTGTCTAAACAATACGTCTACCAGTAGTACCTAAAGCTGAGCACCAGATGCCTCTATCAGCTCTATAAACCCCTACAGCATACCTCTTTTAACCTCACTACCCTGTGGAATATATACTTAGTGTACTAAATCTGCTAAGCATGGACTTTGCAATTCCAATCCAATATAAATGAATAAATATCTCACTGCTAAATGAATAATCTCTCATACATTAAACGAGTAGGCCAAAAAAAAGATTATAATGTATGCATTTAAATTATAATATACAAATATACAAAAGGGAAGATAGACATCCATTGAGACCAGAGAATTGATTACGTGGTTAACAAGTGGAATATTTATAGGTCATTATTCATATTAATACTAATGGCTCTTTTGTGTTGCTTTCCTCGGTTCCATTGTAAGACACAATGAGAGCTGTAGTTTCATTTCCTTTCACTAACCCACTCCCTACCTCAAATATCCCCCTGCATTCACCATTCTGCTTTCTCCTGAATAACCTTGCCTAACATAGTTTCAATTTAAAACATAAGTGTTAAGCTGGGAAATGGATAAAAGAGGAAACCACTACATATAAGCATGAAAGTTCACTGTGCATTATTATTAACAGTAATAATAGTACTTCGCATTTAATTCCCTTCCTGTAAGGGGATTAAAACATTTCTAATTATTAATCAGTATTAAACAGTTTATAATTACCTCTGCAAGAAGGTAATTATTAATATACCCATTTTGCAGATAATCTAAACCACAGAATAACTATATAACTTGGCCAAAACTGTACAAAAAAGGATCCAGGAACCAAAGGTACAGGAAGGTTATGTCCCCTTTCTCCTGTTCCTGCTCTAAGTATTGTAGCATCACATTGCTCTTGGGAGGAGATATCTCACCTACAGATTGCTAGGCACTGAAAACAGAACTGTTAGGAAAACCACCTTAATTTAACACTAAGCATGAAAATATGATCTTATATAGTATGAATTTTAAGAAAGCTACATATTGTACCCTTCCTAGACATTTCTACTTACAATAGGTGCTACCTCTTTTGAAAAAGGATTCAGAAAGATAAAGAAATATCACTTCCATTAAGGCTTTATATTTTGTTACATGTACTTTAATTAACGTATTGCAATGCATCCTAACGTGATGTATAGGTCTTCTCCTAATTGTGTGAATTTTCCTGAAGCTTGTTGCCTAGCCTATGTTTTTTTTCCTGCTAAACATCATGCTTTAGATGTCCTGTTGTTGACCCTAGCAATTTTTGTCTGTGTGCAGAAATGACACTCATAACTTCTACTGATGCATAAGCATCTCAGGATTATCTAATTCACCTCTGCCTCAAAGACAATGCATACATTGCAGGACTGTTCTTCAACTGAATATAATAGATGGAACTTTACATATTCTTTTTGTCTCATAATACATAGTCAAATTCATTAAATCATTGACTTTTTGAAATTGAATGACAAGACCAGAGAGCAAGAGAGTCTTTTACTTCGCTTAAGATCCATTCTTATACAATTAAAAGGTGTGTGTGTATGAGGAGAAGGTGTTATTTTATCTTGTTCCTTTCTTTACCCTGCTGGTACAGGGCAATGTATAAACTCATCCAGGAAAAAAATAAAAAAAAAAAAAGAGAGACTGAGGACAGAAAAATAAGAATAGAGAACTCAGAGTGGATCACATCTTCTTTATTTAGCACCCTAACTGAAGTTTTTAACATCTGATGAAGCAGTTCTCCTTCCATAAGTGAGACTGGTCATTGTCTAGCCAAAGAGAGAGATCTTTGAAGATATTCAGATAGCAAGGTAGTTTAGGGAAATAAACACCCAAGAATGAAATTCCTGGCCATTTTGTCAATTGTATGGGGTAGTAATAAATTAAATTCTGTTCACAATCAATTTCAGACTGCCTGTCAGCTGACATGTCACTGAGAAACCTAAATAATGACCTAAGAATGCAACCAAAAAATGACAGAGCAGAGTTGAGCACATCTTCTCTTGAGGTGGGTGGTGGTGGTTCTAGGCCGCACAGTACCAGAAAAACCATGGGCATACTGGAAAGGCCACAAAGATGATTAAGGTACTGGAGCATGACTCATGCAAGAAGTTGAGAGAGCTGAGTCTGCTTAACATCGAGTAGAGAAAGCTCAGGGGGATATTATCATAAATATCTGATGGAGGTTGTCAATAGGACACTCTTCTCAGCAATGTCCAGCAACTGGATGAGAGGCAATGGATACAAACTCAAAAACTAGAAATTCTACTGAAACAGAAGAAAAAAATTCTCTACATTGAGCAAGGTTGAAAGCTGGCACGGGTTGCTGAGAGAGGTAGGGGCATCTCCATCCTTGGAGAAATTCAAAAGGTGTCTGCTTTTGGTCCTGGGCAACATGCTTTAAGTGACCACACTTGAGCAGGGAAATTGGACTACATGATATGCAGAGATCCCTTTCAGCCTCAACCATTCTATGATTTTGTGATTCTGTAAAAATTTACAGTGTGTGAGGAAAGGAAATTCTGATTAATAAGATATTATTCATTAATAAGGTATTGATTAATAAGATATTATTGATTAATAAGATATTATCTGATTAATAAGGTATTATACAGTTCGCTCCATACCAGTTTATGCCATGGGTAACAAAAATCAGCTTTCTGAACCTCAGTTTCTTCCTGTGCAATGTGGGGAATTATACTATCCTCTTTCCCCTGGATGATATGAGCATTAATTACTAATTTTTGCGAGGTTATTGGAGATCATCTGAAAGAGTTGTCTCAAAATATGCGCAGCCTTATTACCATGCTAACTTCTGCATCAGTACATGTTGTTTTGAAAATATGTGCAAATCCTTCTGCACTTATTTATTCTCTCTGCTATTGAGGCTGAAAACTCTGTCAGCAAAAACACATTGAGTGCCTGCAAACGCGGACAGCTAAGACCCTAGATGTCCAGGAAAGAACAAAAGGGCATTCTGCAGTACCACTGGTGAGCAAGGTTAATGCTATCTTGGAAAAGTTCAGGGAAATAATATTAAATTTTTCAGTGGAGTTTCTCATATCTCATTAGCAATATCTTATCCGATTAGCGCATTAGCAGCATTCCTTTGTATTGCATTAGCATTCATATCATATCAGAATATATTGTTGCTAATACAATGTTACAGTCGTATCGTATTAGTGACTTTCATATCAGATTACTGAGAAAGGATACTAATAAGACATTCCGATTCAATTAGTAAGGTAACAGAATTCCCTTCTTTCCAAGTCACTTCCAGCTTTGCTCCTAAATATAAGCCGATGATAGGCATCAATGGCATAATCCTGTTACCATCACTATTGAACATTTCCCTTTAGGAATGATGTCTGCATGAAGAGAGAATCAGAATTTGCACCTGGTGTTCTTATCTTGCTAAATCCTGTGATTTTTTCATTTCTGGTGACATTGAAAGGAAAAGAGAACACTCCACACTTAAAGGGAGAGGCCTATTGCCTTATTTGTCAGACAGTGATATATTCTGGGGTGATTGTTCTAAGGAGGAGACCCTAGATTCTTCCCAAGATAGTATTCTCCAACTTTTTGCTGAGCTACAGGGACATACAGAGTTTATCTGACAGCTGAAAATCATGGCTATGTGTCATATGTTCTTTCCTTTGAAGACTTTCCATCATGGTCCAGGTCCATGAACATTATCTGTGATTTGCCTGGCAGTCAATAAGAACATACTATAAACCAAATTCATCTTTTATGTCACCCATGCAGTAGAAGTTGATTTACAGCATCTCCCTGTCTCAAAGCAATAATGAAATGTATGAAAGAAATGTTAGATCTCTTTATTTCAATCTAAATATATAGCCCATGCTGATTATCAGCCTCATGATATGAAGACAGCTTATACTAGCCAATTGAGTAGTATTTCTGTTTAGGTCTTCTCAAATTAAAGTGATTTTCATCAAAACAACCTCAAACCTGCTTCTGAAATAATATGACATCATCATTGTTCTAGTAATAAGCTCTTTCCAAAGACACTGAAAGTCACAAGTGGACATTAGCTTAATTTTAACAACTATGAACAGGATTCTGTTCAGTAGAAAATGCATTGAATTTGATTATTCAAGAGTTGTGTGTTTGAACTCTGGTTCTTATTAATACTGGAGTTATCTTAAATGGTAGCTAATACAGACATGGTCATTTCAAATTCATGTAAAGTTATTATTATGATTATTATTAATGATGCAGCTGTTATATCTTCATCCAGCTTCATTGCAGCTTCAGTTTTCCAAACAGTTCATTTATTTCAAACTGAACCCTTATTAAATACAAACCAGAAATACTCCATGTCCCTCTTCCTTCAACAGAGCGCTGTGGCTACAGGATTACAAGAATCCTTTCTTGCTTATCTTTCCTTTTACTTTCATTAATACTGAATTCCTTCTTACATAGTATCCAGCTTTTACAGAAACTGAGTGTATCGTAACTTAAAATGTCTGTGGCTTTAATCATGTCCTTAAGCTTTGCTACCTGTAAAGTTAGATTCCCTCAAACTAAAGAATATTCAAATTTTCTTTCTTTTGTTAGTTGAATATTTAGTCACAAAGACATGCATTTCTCAAATGTTTCATTTCATGTTTCTTTTACCTGAAAGATTGCCAGACTCCACTGTAATATCTTGCATTCTCTACTGCATTTTTCTACTGAATTTTATAAAGCACCTCCTTATCTTAAAAGTTCTCTACAAGTGGAATTCATATCTAGAATGAGGCATTTAAGAGGACTACAGGGTAGGCATCTTCATCTGGCCTATGTATCTAAATCCTACTTTAGTTATTGTGAAAATCACTAATATAATCAAAGCACTCAGGTCACCCAAGATGTTCACTCTGTTTAGGGCTCACTTCAGTTGTCCATATGTCGGCATCCAAAGCCAATACCCAAAGACAACCACGTCAGGAAGATATGACACCTATGGGAAATCTATGCTGCCCTGGAGTAACAACTGTATAAAAATAGCGCTACATGACTGTGAGGATGACTGAGTCAAGCTTCTGCTTGACTTTCTAGTATCTTTTTAGATTCTGTATTAGCTAGCTCTCCTTTGACTAAAACGGATACCTAGGCAATTATTTCTCATATAACACATTTCACTTTAACATAGATGTCTGCATCTACCAACATATGCCATTCCCAAAAGATCATTAAATATATTTATATATCTATTTCCCTTTGGAAGATGTGATCAAGGAGAAACACATACTATTTTTTTTTCTTTTCTTTTTCTTTTTTTTTTTTTTTTTTTTTTCAGCAGAAGGTGCACTTACGTCCATGAAAAATTAGAGAACAACTGCAAGAAATTGTGGAGGATCATCATGTATCTGTATTATCAAACTTTACCCCAAAACAATGTTATGGTGATACGGTTCTACCAAGCATCTAAGAACTTGGAGGTGGAGGTTGCCTGATAAGTTGTTCTGTCAGGGACAGAAAAACGACATGTTAGTCCAATAACTAAACATTACACAGTAAGCAGTCAATTTTGCAGGTATTAAAGTCAGCAAAACAAGAATTCCTGACTGTTTGTCATGAGACATCACAAAATAATCACAAAGATTGCTTTCAATTTGAATGAATATTCATGGAAAAAAAGACATTATTTGCATATCTCTAGTAATTATATCCTCCTAAAGTTACATTTTCCCCAAAAGGGTTATTGGAAGGTGGAGGATAATTTCCTTACAGTATAAAACGTTACAGACTTAGGTTAGATAACTGCCCTAATTTTAGCGATCCATTGGTGGCTATAATTCCATGGAGAACTTGGTAATGAGTAAATTTGTTAATTCCTTCTACAAAATAGGCCCCATTTGCATTAAGCACTGAAGTCTGGAGTCTTTTTGCACTGAAAATATTATATCAATGCCGTTATTAGCTGCTGAGAGAAGCAACCAACCAAATAAGCTAAAAATAATATCTAGAAATCATTTCAAAAGACAACAAAAATGTTATCTCAACTATTTGAGATGTGTAACTTTTGGGCAGTAATTCTTTAAAAATGCAATAGAAAAAGAAATATTTTAAAGTTATCCCTTTTTCTTTGAATTTTGAAAAAAATATATATAGCAATAGAAGAAAAAAATGTAGTTTGGTTTCAATTTCCCTGAAAAAACATGTGTCTTTCATTTTTAATTTCACTTATAACTGAAGCTGATACTTAGTGGCAGATGCTGTTTTTAATGTGAGAAGGACAGAAAAATGAGTTGTGAAAATCCATCTTCAATAAAATAAA
Organism: Nothocercus julius; assembly: GCA_013398735.1. Taxonomy (NCBI): domain Eukaryota; kingdom Metazoa; phylum Chordata; class Aves; order Tinamiformes; family Tinamidae; genus Nothocercus; species Nothocercus julius. The sequence goes on from VZSV01000045.1 coordinate 3,519,352, forward strand.
AATAAAAAGCCATTACTTGCCTGTTTGATGCAACTTCATTACAGCTTTTACTTAGACATCTACAAAGCTGTTTGCAGTATGAATATCATGTAAAGGATCATTGGTAATTTTCAGTATTTTCAAATATAAAAGAGAGCATGAATACCAGAAATATGTGTGCTGGATATACATCAGACCAAAATTTCTCACTTCATATGGATAATCAAACTATGAAAAGACCATGAAAAGCGAAGATGCCTTCAAGAAACCCTGGGTTAATATAAGAATTTCTTGCTGCAGCTTTCAAAAGCTCTTGTTATGAATGTCATTTTGCTCAGTGCAAATAAAACTTGCATTTGAGTTCGGTAAGAGAAACATGGAGAAAGAATACCAACTTCTTCTTTTGAAATCCCTCTCCTAAACAGTCTCTTCAAGTATTCTGTTTTCAGAAGGAATGAGACTTTTGTACCTGCTCAGTCAAAGATATTAATAGATGTCTCGCCCCGGAAGACATGAAAACAACATTTAGCTCATATTGCTGGTTATTCTGAGGTCAGTTCTGCCTTCTCTTTCCAATAGTCTGTGCTTGACTTTGCTTTCCCCCCTGGTTCTCCCCTCAGTCAGGAATACTTAGCTTTGCACCATGTCCTTGAGATCCAGGGCATGCAACGGGCTGGCTCCCGGGCTATTTGGTACTGCTTTGTGTCTGGATTATTGCTACAGACCAGATCCAGGAGTGAATTTCAGCATCATAGAAAACAATTTAGTCCAAACTGGAGACTCTAGGCACAAAGGAGGAACAATCAAGGAGCAAGACCTAGGGAGAGAAGCTAATTGGTTGTGTGTGTACACCAAGAATTTCTAGAGTTTCTAAAACTTACTCTCAAGAAAATTGCAAGGCATTTATTTAATGTCATGTTTCACGATGATCTCATGCCTTTTCATCCTCTTTTGTTCTAGAAACTGTTGGTGGTTGTGGTGGTGGTGTTTTTTTTTCAGTAGAATATTTGGTGTTTTGCCTTTTGAATTCTGAAAGTAAAGAAGTTTGACAGTTGCAATGAATTCATCATGCTATCCCTGATGGCAATTCTAATGCAATAACTTATGCATCTTTAAGTGAGAAACTCAATTATATTTATTTGTTTATTTATAAATGTGTTGGTTATTATTATTATTTTACATTGAGATTATACATAAGTTTGAAGTAGCTTTTCTGTCGTCTTAAAATTATTCGGGATAAAAGAATTCTAAACCATCCAAGTTGTATAAATATGTATGGAGGGATAGAAGCTGTTTGTATGCACAATAGGATAGTAATAAAAGCAATCTGTAAGCCTCTTCCAATAGTGATCTCTTATAACCACCCACTGTTTAGTCATTTTGTAATAATGTGATGGATGGAAATGTTTCAAAGTTGAAATACCAAATAGATCTGTTTGAATTGCATCTGTAGATGGCAAAATAATGCTGGAAATACATAGATAATAAAATGTCTATTCAATGTCTCTAACCACTGATATCTTAGAAAAGCAGATTCTGTGACAACTAAACTAGGATGAGGTTGATTTTTCCTACAGTTGGTGACAGCTTCACTTAATTTGGACTAAAGATCTAGCTCAAAGGAACCCAGTGGCAACATAAATCTGTGATTTTCTGGTACATTTTTCACTGTTAAATCTTTAGAGTCCATACTCTTAGCCGGACACCTAAAGATATTGCGTAGGAATATCTGCAAGATGTGTCCTCCTAGACCTGGATTTTTCTACTTCTACACTACCATTTTGGTTTGGTCATGTGCTCATCTCATCCCATGTACACTTTAAACAGATATAAAGCATCTCACTGTCTGCAGTAATATGGTGTTAACTCAAGCAGTCTTAGCTGGTATGGTTCTTAAGGGCTGTGGAAGGAAATATAATTAATGTATTAAGTTAGGAGACTGAAAGGATACACATCTTTAGATTTCGAAAGTTACACTTTTGAATTGCGTCTAAAGACTGTAATTAAAGATTTTCATTAGGTCTTTTATACCAATTATAGGAGCTAAAGACACTGAGGGGAATATACAGGAATACTTTTTGCTCCCAGTGAGCTTTGTAAAACCTAGAAACCTAAAATGGAAATCCTTCCTCAAACCTGTGTGAAAGAGGAATAATTTCTGTGGTGGAATAACATCAGGTAGATGGTAGAATTTCATCAGATAAATCAGAATTTAGTAAGAAAGGGATCTGTTCTTGCATGACCATCTCTGACAGCAGAAACCTCAACCTGTTTTTACTGGGTATTATCAAAAAAAAAAAAAAATTTAAATGGAAAATACACTCTTGAAATGGTAAAATAATAATAATAATAACTCTGAAAATGCAACTATATAAATTTTTATAGAAAGTAACCAAATTCATTTATATATCCAAAGACTCAGGAGAGGATGTAATCAGTGCTACATCTTTTTAGTGGGTACCTACTGTAACATAGTGGAATGACCTATAGATCAACATACATACCATAACAATAGAAAGTGCCTACATTTGCTGTAAGTAACCTGGCCCATGGGAGACAGAAACTTTTAGATAGAGTGTAAAGGTATAAAACAAACACGGTTTTAGGTGCTATAGTACATAACCATGGCTAAAATGTAATTAGTAAAAAATGCTAGGCAAGAGCGTTGTATGACCAGAACTATTCAATCAGAAAGTGCTGATTGAACATATATAATCACAATCAAAGCCTTTATTTAAATAGGGGTTACAGTCCTAATAAAACACAAAGGGAAATAGGGGCAGAGGGCTTCTAGACAGGTAATGAAAGAAAAAATTAAACTCATCCAATTACATCTGGGGAAAAATCCATTACCTATAACAGTGAGAGGACAGCCCCAGGAAAATTCAGATGCAAAACTAATAATGAAGGCGCAGTGTCCTTTCAACAGATTCTAAATGAGCTCTAATTTTCTTACATCCACCATTCCCAAACTATATAAATTTCAACTAAGCAGAAAAAAAGTGACATGCTAGCACAATTGTTATTCCAAACAGGCACAGCTGCTTGCTCACCTTAATTAGACCTAATCCCAAAAGGGAACCAATCTTTCCCTATTTTCTTCGATGAGCTCACCTGATTTACCTCAACTTTTCTTTTCTAATAGGTTTTGCCCTAACCTTTCAGCTATTGTCGTTTCAGAAATTCTAATGGGAACTGAAGAGCTGTAGCTCCCTTGTGCCAAACTGTTTTATCCTTTTTTTTTTTTTTAAAGTGAGTTTTTCCCAAATGTCAAAATCTTACCGAGGTGAAGAGGTATTTGGAGATGTGATGGGATGGGGAGGAGAAGCTTAGAACAAAGGGGGAAAAAAAAAAACAGAATATGATATATGATTTTTAAGTCTTATTTTGTGAGATTCTGGGTCAAATCAAGAGCTTATCTCCAGCAAAACTTCTGCAAAAGTGGGGATAGCTGAGATGACTAAGAGAGCCAGGATCTGACACAAAGTCCTGCGGCCGTGCAGGATTTGTAGGTGTCAGTGCTGGTGACAGCTCTGGGAGGGCAATTTCAGTACCCATAGACATAAGCAAAATATTGATTTCTGCTGCCCTCTTATTTTTCATGGCCTCTGCAGCAAGTTAGGTAATTATATCTGAAAAATAAAACTTTCTCATGAGTGCTGTGGTTGACGAAGAGCATCCAGAGGAGCAGAGCAAGGTTCTGAACCCTGTCTCCTCTCTTCAGTACATTCATTTCCCAGTTTCATTCATTCCAATGTCTTTCCATTCCAAAAATGGCAATGAAGATGCTTATTTTTGCCAAGGGAGGTCAGCCATATGGTGGATGCATTCACAAAGAATTGTATTAAGAATGCTTTCTATAAACACAACACAATTTAGAAGAAAAAAAAAAGAAAAAGGGCTTATTATGACAGCAGTAAGACTGTTTTGATTGTTGTCAGAATAGTTACTGACTTAGTAGGTTTTGCTGTTCTTAAGGAAAGTCCGAAAGTCATGCAAGAAACGACTTGTAAAACCATTTGCAAATACAGTCTATTCTCTGGTAATCAAATATTTTCAAAATGCATTTTAGAAAACACTTGATACTTGTTGCAGATTTTATTACTGCTAGCAGTATTTATTTTTCTCTGCGTCTAAGCTTAACTTCGCTTTGCCTTGTTTTCTGATCAGCTCATTTGGAACTGATGAAATTAGCTGTGAACATAAAAAATAAAGGACCTACGAGTCTCTCCAGGACATGCCGGAGAAATGCCTATGTCCATTCATAGGGCTACCTTTGCAAAAACAGCATTTCAGTGTGTTCATGGATCCATATTGAGAGATGAGTAAAATGATATCATCAGAACAGCTCTTCCTTCATCTGGGAAAAAATAGGTCTTTATGTATAGACCAAATACACAAATATATGCAAATATATGCTCAAATACACATAACTTGTTCAATATATCTGTTCCTTAGTTTTGTGTTTTTATAAAAAACTCCAGTGATCAGCTTAACAGTGCAAACTTTCTGATGCAAACACCCATTTTTTTTTATTTCTTTCTATTTAAAATCCTTATATATTATATATATATATATATCCATATATATATGTGTGCTTGTGTCCTTCTGACTGATGAAGTAAAAAACAAGTGAAGAATAAAAGGGACAGAAGACTGTAAAATAGAATAATAATTTTATTTTAATTTAATAAATATATAAATTAAAATATTAGAAATTAAGATATCTTATAATCAGAGAAACTAAACTGAAAATTTTAACCGTTGCATTCTTATATTATGACAACATTTGTAAGAAATATTATCCTTATGGACTACAACAATTTCCGGAGATCAATTTGCTCATACTGCTCTTCAAAACTGCTATATTACCTGTTATGTCTGTGGATACAGAAGGTGCTCAGCTCAAAGATAAAAAGTAGCTGTATTGATTTCCTACTCTTGTCACATGATTATCATTTGAAATCTGTACTTTACACCCCTAACTTTTGTTTTATGGCATTTTTTTCTTTTTTTTAAAAGATGTTAGGGGGAAAAAAAATGCTCAAGAGAAGAAAATGTGTTTTTTTTGCTTTGTTTTGTTTTGTTTTGTTTTTTTTTCTGAGGCATCAATGAGAGGAGTCTTTACTTCTCCTTCCAGCTGTTTTCCAGGGGACAGTGAGTGCAACCTTTGTGAAAAAGTGGCAAAAGAAAACCCTGCAAAAGCCATTCAGCAATGTCTGCAGAAATTCATCAGTCTTCAAGGCTTTTGCAATTTTAGCCAAATACTCATTCAGAGAATAGCAGATTTATACCTGAATATTCACATTGCATGAGCTTCATGTTGCCTTTGATGCTCTGTGTACTTAGATTGACTGCTGTGGCATGGCCTGGTTCCTTCACTTCTTGAAATCCTGTTGTTAGAGCAGACACAGACCTTAAGAACTCTCTTCTCTGCAGGAGAGGTGAGGAAGTCCAGCCTTGAAAAAATAGCTGAGGAAGAGAATTGTATAAATAGCCACTAACTTGTAAGGGAAAAGTCCCTCTTGGTAATAAAAGACCATGCTGTACAGTGTAATGACAGATACCACAGAGAAGATTATCATTTCTTAAATGATTTATTCATCTACCACACGGCAAATGGAAAACAGGGTAAAGGAGTAGAAAGTGGGAGCCATAAGGGAAGTCAGGAATGATGAATCCTAGAGATAAAAAAAAAAAAAAAAAAAAGGAATTGAGTCTGCACCTGGAAGCATCAAGGTTCAGCATGATGCCATGACCAAGTTGATCAGGTTGTTCAGCAACTGGGCAGCAGCATTTGAGGTCTGTCACTAAACGTCTCTTTCATGGTGAGGATGAGCAGCTCCATGTCCCCTGTATGCCGAGACCACTGGGACTGTGACTTGAACTCAGCCCGAGGACAATGCGAAGTCTGTGGCAGATGCCCCTGGCTCTTTCAATGTCTCTGCCACCTCCAGAGAATCTGCCTTTGCTCCAATACTAGATTTTATTCCTTTTATTTATTTATTTATTTATTTATTTTTTATTTTTTTTTTAAGGTGGAGAATGAACTGTTCAGGTAAGAAATGGTTAGGTTTTGAGGCTTTTTTCTCAATTCCTCTTTCTCTCCTGTTGTTTTAATATTATTTATTTATGTATTTATTATGTTTGGAAGAACCAACCTCTCCCCTTATCAAATGGTCATTAACATAGTGATTGCAGGGGTGAAAAATAAGGGCTTGGATCCCCTCTGGAGGAGGGAGGAACTGAATGAAAGGCTCTTGGGACTCTTATCAAATAAAATTATTGCCCTCCTGTCTAACTTCAAGAAGAGACACTGTGAAAAGTTTCACCATGTGAAAATCACGGTGTTTGGCTCCCTGCACTGCTCACAGCCAGATGTGCTCTTCCCTTGCCTCTGTCCATGTGCCCTGTGCTGCTTAATGGCCTGGGAGTGAAAAACAATTTAGTGATGGGAAAGCTGAGGAGGCTGCCTATATTTAAACCAAACCAGGTGCAATTTTTCTGCGTCTTGGGCATAGTATTGCTGGTGATGACAGGGAATACCTGAATAAAGGACCTGTTGATTTAACACAGTGATTTCCTACTTAACAGACCAAATTAGGACACCTTCGTCATAGAGGAAAATGTTTAAGCATAGACTTCATTTTAATTTAATTTTAAGCCTGTGTTTAATACTTTCCTGAATCAGGGCCACTTAGGTAATTGTGTGGCATAATTGCAACAGCCAGCTTTGAAAGCTCTGTGCAGCACCACAGAAATGTAATTCCAAGTGTCTGTTTAAGAAGGTGATCTATAGCTTAATGTTAGTATAATCGTCATTTGATGCAGCAATTGCTAAGATTGTAACATGTCTACTGAACAGTGTTTAAAAAAAGAAGAAAAGAAATATATAAAATAGCACAGTGTAAATTTCTCTTAAATTACCACTCCCCCCTCTATGCATAATGCATCAAATGCATTTAGCACCAGTGAACCAGATAACACTTTTTGAGATGACTCACTCTCTTCATGTTGGAGTTGCATTCCTTTGCGGAGAATAAAATGTGTTACCCTTGGGAGCAAAGAGATTTGGGGAAAAAAAAAAAAAAAAAAAAAAAGGAAAAGAAAAATCTGGGAGAATAACTTCACATTCATTATTTGGGGAGGTTCTGTGAAATTCAAATAACTTGTGACAAAGACATGGATTATTATTGTTGTTGTTATTATTTAGGAAAATGGCCTCTAGCCAGCTTAACAAACCATCTTGCAGCTTGCATTACTTATAACATTTTGCTCTATAAATTTCTTTTTGTCTCTAAAATATGTATGTTTTGAGGGCTTATAATTAACCTTATTCCATCATTTATATTTTGATGCATTCATGTGTAGCTGAAATAAAAAAAAAACATATTGATGCAACTAATTAAATAAAAGTAAAATCGTATAAAGTTTCATTATAACTGTAATTGATTTGTCAACTGAGTAATATAGCTAGATATATTACTGTTTTGACAAATTAAGNGTAAAATCGTATAAAGTTTCATTATAACTGTAATTGATTTGTCAACTGAGTAATATAGCTAGATATATTACTGTTTTGACAAATTAAGTTAAAATGATAATGACACTTAGCCTGATCCTTATTTTTTATTGCATTCCTTCCAGATAATCTTTCATTTCTTACAAAAAAAAAAAAAAAAAGTCAACTTTTCTTTTGGCTTCTCATAAGTCTGTGGATTAAAATTAATATATTTAATTCCTTCACCATTTCTGTTTCTTTTAATTGAAGTAGAATAATTTATAGTCATTAATTGGCTTTTGCCAAAGTTAATTTGATACCGGTGATAGAAAGAAGTCAAAACACATCTACTGTCCATAGGTGCAGTAACATTTAGATAAGCAGGTAATTAAACCACCTAGAATCTTGTACCCTGCATATTCTCCTTCTTCAAAGAACAACTCATCCTGTCTGGAGAACAAATCCCGCTGGCTTGGAGTTAATTCTGTAGAAGAGAATACATTTTCCTTCAGGAAGAAGGACGCAGCTTAAAGGACACAAAGTACCCAGGTCAGTATATGATAGATGTTTATACTGCTATGAGTGGTATGTAAGAGGTAAGAGGGGAGCAGTTTTTCAGTGTCTTTCAGATCTCGAGAATAGAAAATGAAATGGTAGTGTTCAAACAAACAGAAGCATGTGTTGCATTTAGCAAAGCTGCCGTCACTGCAGGTTGTGGATGGTAAAGCCTTATGCAGAATCAAAAGGTGGCTGGAGAAGTTTTTGGAAGAAAGTGCAAGGGCACTTTTGCAAAATGCCAGGATCACGCTTCCATTTTAGGAAGTCCCCAGGTCTTGGGAGACTCCCCAAGTATCCCCCCCAAGTTGAATGGGTACACTGAGAAAACTGCTTTATGCGGTTACCCTATTCACTCATTGTTGGCACCAGAGCGGCAGTACAGTGGGATGATCGAATGGCTGCTCTGACAGGTATAATGATTCTCATTTTCTATTCCCAAATTTTTCTTAGTTTATTACAAGAGTGTGGAACTGGTATAACCATGCTAGGAACTGTGTAAAATTTCTGTCTATACAAAATTAAGCATCCACTGCTTCAGCAAGGCACTAAATCTTGTGATGTGAGCAGTCCTGTCAGCTTCAGCTCTTTTTGCTTTGCTCAGATGCAGCTCATTGCCATCATAGCTAGGGCTTAACCCTGGATTATATTTTGTAGTGCTTTAAGTGAAATGTTTTACTTATTCCTTTCTCCTTTTCTTTTTATTTAAAGTAAAATCTGGATACCCTTCTAAATAAATGTTATTCCTAAAACTACGTGTTTTGAAAATGTTGAAACAAGAAGTTCTGGGTTAAAAATATGAGATATCTTTTGCTTTCTATTTTTTTCATTTTCTTTTTCCAAACTGAAACTGTTTTCAAAATAAATTCAAATTGTCAAAATGGCTTTATTTTGCATTTAGAGGGAGAAGAATAATGGGTGAAAAACAATATCTAAATCCCAAATATATTGCAGTTCAAAGTCCTGAGCTTTCAAAGTCCAATGAACAGAAGCTACACACAAACCTTATACTTCTGAACCTGAGATGTCTATTTCAGTGTTGAGCAAAGAGTACAATACAGTGAAGTTGTATGATACAGCTGTCTTTGATGTACAGAGAACTCGGGCACGTTATGGCCCCCGGTTATTTAGTCCTGGCTCTCAAGTGCAGAACTGCTCGTGCATTCAATTCTGGAAACCATCTCAATTCAAGCACTAGTGTGCTGGCCAGGATGGTAACCATTACATTCAGGCATCATGCCTTAAGGGCTGAAAGTTGTAGCCAAGCCATGCATAAGATCCTTCTGTAGCAATGTTTCTCAATTAGCATGCCTCTTAATCCTAAATGGCTCTGGTTTCTTAAGCACTCAAATCCTTTAATCATCCTATAGTTGAAGGGCAGGGAGATGATATCACATTGCTTACCGAGCAGCAATCCATACAATGTTAATCTACTAGGAGCACTTTTGAGCAGACTATCTTTCAAAAAGTCCTTGTTGTTTCAGGTAAAATACCATTGTTATCAAAATAAGGGTTATCAAAATAATCCTTTCAGCTGATGCTTTTGTGTGACAGTGAAAACAAGAAATTTGTTCCATGGAAGTTCTTTGCACAGGTTATGTTAGCTAGTAGTTGTTCTCAAGACAGCTCGGTCCTCAGGCCCTCCAGGGACCTCCACGTGTTCACTGCACTTGGCAGTGCATCTAGGCACAGCTCACTACTCGGTTTTCAGCCTCACTCCCTCTGCGACTAGACTAACCCAACCAAAAAGCCTGAGTCAGCTCATGTTTTGGTGACTTGTGGCTGGCTGAGTCATGTCTTTGACCCAAGAAGGCATGGCCAAATAGCACTCAGTGAGCTCTAAATCTCAAAGTATCTACATCTAGAGAATACTTGCCCCAACTACACCTGTAGACATTTAATGAGATCGTTGTATGCTGTACCATGCACGCCTCTATCACAATCATTCTTATACCGTATGCTCGTTGTTCATTTTTAATGGGTTATTTACCGTGTTCATGCATTAAGCAGGACTCAAGCTATGATCGTTATCAAGATGATATTTTCCGTTCATGATACATCTTTCTAAGCACTATATTTAGATACTTCCCAGACTAAGCATTGTTCACCATACAGTCTCACAACTGACAATCATGGATCTTTTTTCATTCTTTTGATGGACTGCAAGCATCCTGATCATTAGTCTATTATCTAGCTGCTTGTTAGTCATACTTCTAAGATTCATGTTACTTGTGTTGCACAGATACAATAATTAGGTTTTATGTTCTTCAGGTCTGCACAGCATTGCTTTCAGCTGTACATAGCTTTTAAATCAGTTTGCAGTGATGCATCTATTCTTGCCACAGAAAAGATACAGAAAATATATTTGATTCACCAGGAAATTGCTGCATCTCCTTTTGCCAAGGGATGTTAAAAGGAGTAGAATAAAAATGATTCAGTTTGACAATGTGATAGTACGAATATTGCTTGTTCTTTACTACTTCTTGATTAGTGCAAACCACCAACTTGTCCTTGTGATCTCCCATTTGTTTCACATTACAACTGAGGTACTGTGTAGAGAAAACATTATTATATTTACCTTAGGGATTGTGGGTCAGGCTATCATATGAACCACATTAGTGATGAAAACCAGCAAATACAATTTAATTACCTGCAATCAATAGAACAAATTCTATATGTGAATGCAAGCTGTGAAAAATAGCAAATTAAAGTTCTGTCACAACCTGCAAGCATAAGAGCACAAAGCTTCCATAAGTAAAATATGATTGCAAAGCAAACAAAGTAACTGTGAAAAGCAACCAGATCAGCTCTTCCTCGAGGAGCATTTTTTTTCTAAATTACCTAAGTAACACAGCCTCGTACATTCTATTTTCATAAATCATGTAAGCATTTAGGATCCCAGTGGGATCTAGACTCCGAAGTACCTATGTGATTTATGTGTGTATGCACAAGTCACTTACTTAGGTGCTTTGGAAAATGATTCTTCTAAATTTTTCTATTGCTCTTGTTTCCAACTTAAAAGAGGAATGATGTGCTACATACAGTAGCAGAATTTCTCAGTGCCTAAATAATACTTTGAGAGATTCTGCCATGGGCTTTCTATGCCTTCTTCTATAAGTGAATTCATCGCTTGCTTAAGAAAATTCTTAAAGCCAAAAAGATCATCTAATTTCTTTTGAAAAAAAAAAAAAAAGGAAAGAAAAAAAAGCGTAGTTCATCTTGTGCAGGACTATCACAATGATTTTCACGTGCAATGAATTCACATTCATTGTGATGATTCACATCATGATGTGATGCTAGATTTTGAACTGTTGTTTATTCCATTGATTTCCCTATTTTTTTCCGTATTGTTTTTTCTGTCTCCGTGTATATATATATTCATGCTTTGTTTTCATTTTAAATCTTTGAAGGCATTTTGTGGGCAATCTTTTAATTGCCTATAAGCCACCAAAGAAACAGACATTGAAGACTGGGAAACAGAGTTAAGAAGCACACTTCAGTGATTTTTCTTTTTAAAAAGAAATAGTTGTATAATTTTGGCCTTCGGAAATGTTAGGAGTATAAAGACTATGATATAAGAAAAATTAACTGGTCTAGTAATAGACCATCTAAGTACAGTGAAACCTTTTTATAATAGAATTTATTGTTTTTTTTCTTACTCTGTGGGATATATGAGGCTATTCACAGCCTTACAAGGGGAGAAAGTTAAAAATGGAGAGTTGTGTGGATTTGATTTTGTTTGCTTCTCTTCTCCCCACTATAACAAGCATCCAAACAGTTTCAAATCTGGGCACTAATATTTTGATTCTATATTTATATATGAGTGAAAGACAGTATTAATTTTTGTCACTAAGTGGGTATATTTTATACTGAAACAAAAGAATAACAGGAATCCATCCTGTAACTTAACTGGAGCAAAAAATCCTCATAAAAGGGAGTAGAAGGGAAAGAAAGAGAAAAAGACAAGTTACAAAATGTACAAGCAGGTACAGGAGTGTTACTTCTATTTTAATACATATCTACTGGTAGTACATTATTGGAAGCGCCACCTTAAACTCTGCAGTCAGACGCTGTCCTTTCCCTTTTCTGTGAATTTGGAAAAGATACTTGGTGATACTGCAATTTTATCATTATTTTACACCACCATGCTTAAGGTCAGAACCTGGACCCTCTGAATTCACCCAGCCCTTCCCAGCCCAAGCGTAATTTGCACCACCGGAGAATTCATTTGTCAGCCTCAGACATTGAGTCTCCTTCTCTAAAAAGTCAACAGCACAATACCAGAAAGTGTCAGTGTTTGAAAAGGTATTTTGCTGTATAATAGGGAACATAATTTCCTCCTCCAACAGATTTCCAATCTAAATAGTCTCTTATTTAGAATCCTGTGTGCAGTGGTAAGTGACGTCTCAGTACCCAGCTAGAAATGAGCAATAACATTCAAATGAAAATTGGAAGCTGAAGATCTAATCATTAACAACAGATGGTTCAACTTGAATCTGATAAACAAGTTGTTGGTCCCCGACAACCTACTCCCCCCTCCGCTTTTTTCCTGCCCGTTTCTTTTCCTTTCACTTACATTTGTTTTTGTGCTTGCAAGTTGTTTTGCCACAGCCAAATCAACAGGGGAAAGAGGGCTTCCAAAACCAAAAGGTGAACTTTATGGTAAGGCTGGAACGCATGCAGATGGAGGTTGAAATCACTTGGGCATCTAATGCTGAGGAGTCTGGGATTTAATTCAGGCAGTTCAGTTAGCACAGTGGCAGCTTTCTTAGGCTCTGGATTGCCTCCTGCATTGGTTCATGTCCCAGTATTCTCAATGTACAACCTGCTCCACTAAAAAGTCCAAATATGAGGGACTCAGCTCCATTCTCGGATGCTTGCATGCAGATCACAGTGAAAGGCATTTGGAGACCTACAAACACATCTCATGGCAGAGCTTGGCCCATAAGGCTGGATTTCATCCAAGTTTTTACACAGCTCTCTCCTTTTTTTTTTTTTTTTTTTTTCTTTTTTCGTGAAAAAGAATCTTTCTCTTTGTATATAGTCATACTGCTCAACAGAAAGGGAAATACAGAACTCATAACTAGAATGCTATTAAAAATAATAACTAAAGAAAACTAACATGCAGATAAAATATGGAGGTAAGCAATTGCCCCTTTCTTAGTACTAGTCACCACACAGGTTCAAATGCTGTTCAAAGATTTTTTTTTTTGTCAGATAAACACTGTGTTTTGGATTTATACAGGATCAGTTTACTCAAGCCAAAGCTTAGTTAAGGGAATGTTATTCTGATTATCCCTGAAGGTCCTCACTTGAGCAATAGTCAAAACACTGCAGATTTTGAGGAATAAGTAGTAGAGCCGTACAGGTATACTTGTATATACACTGTCCTGGAACAGTGCTGTTGAATTTCTTGGGGGCAATATATCCACATTATCACTGCAAAGGATGAAGAATGGTACCATTGAGTTTCTCCATCTTACGCACACCGAGTTTTGGAGGAGATGCAGCTGTACAATATAAGCGTAATGAATCTAAATTCTTAAGACCGGTGGACTTGCAGATCTGTAAGTTCTGGGTCTCAGAGAGACCATGGCATCCGCTGGTTGTTGGCCATAACAGCACTCATATTTGGCCTAAACAAAGGGCCTCCTCTCTGTTACTGAACCACCATGCAGTCTCACAAACTGTAATCCCAGGGACAACTCAGGAAGAAATTGGAGTTGCTTCAAGCAATGCTGTCACCAAAAAGAGCCTCAAACTACAGCGCTATCTGAGATGAACTCCACATAATGAATATTTCTATAAAGCTTCTGGCAAATTAGCAGTTAAAGATCTTTCTAGGCCTTTAGCCCAGTGTTGTGAGAAGAAATGTGGTGAAAAGTCTTTGAGGCTCTTAAATATCATGACATTGAAAAGTAATAGGTTTCAGAGAAGGACAATAGCTCTCTCTTGTTCCTAGACAAGGAAATTAATTCTCCAAAAGAAATGATACAATAAACACAATTTTCCTTCCCACAGGACCCTCCCTCCCCGTAGTCTTTTGAACATGGAAGGAATAATCACACCAAACCGAAAGAGTTTTGGAGTTTGTTTCAAAATATTTATATTACAAGCAATGAATTATTTTCAGTAGTTGTCAACCCATGACAGATTCAATCTACATCTGTAAACACCAAAGCATTTCACATTCTCATGCAATTTTCCTGAATTTACCATAGAGACAAGATTTTTGTGTGTGTGTGTATATATTAATAGCAGTGTAAAATATCCCCAAATCAATCGATCAATCGATTAACAAATTAACTGCTAAATAATGAATGGAACTGCGAACATTTCCTGACAGGATCCTGAGAATAAAATATGTGTCTGCAAATCTTTGTCACATAGTTAGCCAACAAAGCATTGCAGTGTTTTCTTTAGGAGTTTACATAAATGCCTGGAAAACAAATGGAAAAGTGTGTTCAAACAATATTTTATCATTCATATAAGCCAAGCAGAAATGGTCATTACACTGAAAAATGAATAAAATTCTTTTTCTTTCAAATTAAATTTTAATGTAGCAGAACTTTACATGATCCCAGGAACATAAATAAATACCAGGCGACAACTAAATATTTTCCACAACTAATTATGCCATTAATACTGAACATGGTTTGAAGTACACAAGAAATAATGTTGTTAAACACAAAAACAAGGAAAGCAGAGCAAGAGTTGTGAAAACACCGAAGAATTTGCATGGTCAATTTTGTGTCATGCAAGAACAATATTGTATTTGTTTTCAATACTATTTTTTTTCTTTTATGCAAGCATAATGTTTTTATAGTTAATTTGTGGGTTTCTGTATCATAATTTGGAGTCACTTTTTATCTTTATCAGTTTTTTGGGGTCGACTCATTTTAAGATGTTATCAGTCAGGGTTGCATATCCTGAAGTACTTTGAGATGAAGGAAAGTTAACAAAAGGACTTGTTTTTCTCCTCATAATAATTTCTATGAAAAGGGGAACATCACACGTTTGTAAAAGGGAAGTGAGGCATGAGAGAGTAAATTATCGCACTGATCTGTGGGTCTTTGTGTGGCTAAATCAGAACTGGAACTTTGCTCTCCCATGGGCCAGGCTAACAGCTGATTTTCCCCTGACCATTTTCCCACTTCATTTATAAGTAAATGTACCATATATCTACAGCACATGCACATGCCACTCATCCTTGCTGTGATCAACATGTTATGAAACAACAACCTACTTTGGAATGTTTAGGGCTGTTAGGATAATGATTTTGCATGGCTGCTCTTCTTCCCAGTGGAGTTGTGTTTTCCTAGATTTGCTTTAATGCAAGTGATTTTTGCAAACAGAGGAGACACTGGAGAGGTTTGCAAAAATGTAAACCCTTTAACAGTTCACTGGGAAGCAAAGAAAGATCCCTTGCTAACCAAACTGACTATAACTGTGTCAGCTGAACAATTTTGTCACTCCTGTGGTCCCTTTTAATATTTGATGGCTGGTCATGTACAGCATGCCTCATCACACCATCTCTGGAGGCCACACATTTCGAAATTTGAAAAAAATGCCACTCTGTTGGAAGGATACTGATGCTGATTTGATGGTTAGTCTATGTTTCTGGGCTCTTATGCCACATCTCAGGACTATAATATGACGGGCTACAATTTAAGCTTAAAACTAAAGGAAATAGGTATATATATTTTTTGGAGCCTATGGACAGCTCAGAGGGTAGGTAAATGGACTAACTAAGCGGGCAACAGAGCTACTGTAACATTTCTAAAGCTATTGCAGAACAAAAACCAAATCATTAATTGAAACAAAATGCAGGAGTCTATTGCTTTGCACCCACATGCATAATACAACCTGACCAGTGTCCAGATTGGCCTCTTACTGCATCCACCAGGGACTCCCTCAATACTTCTAAGAGCAAAACATTTTCACTATTTTACCCACATTTCAAAACTTTCCACAGAATGGAAAAAATAATAATAAAAAAATAAAACTTCCCCAGTAGAGGCCACCCAGATCTGCAGAAACTCATGGGGATAAGAGTTTGTGAGAGAATTGCTTGAGAAAGGGGGAATTAGAGAAAACCTAAGGCCGAACAGAAGTTATGGCACTGAAGAGGCTTGCTTAAGGTGAGAGGCAGGTGCCACTTCCAGGACGGTTGGTATGTACGGGATCTGCTTCTCCACGATTCCCTTGGCAACACAATCTGCCCTCCGAGCACACACTAATAAGAGTAAACGAGGAATGGAGCAGAATGGAGACACCATGGCCAAACTTTGTCGGCTTCCCTGCGGAGGTGGTAACCTGATGGTGCCGTGCAGCTGATGAGGGAATGGAGGGTGGAGTGGAGTGAAGACGCTGTGGTCAAACTCTGCTGTACTCCCTGCAGCAGCGGCAATCTGGTCGTACCACGCAGCTGGTAAACCACATAGTATGGTAAGATGTCCGGTCCTGGGCCACCAATGGTGGCAGATCCATCCCTTCTGATGGGCTTCGCTCAAACTTCTGCTCATTCTAATCTCATTATAACACCAATACACAACCTCATCCCAGAAGTTACTCAATTCCAAGGAAAGACCCCTCCTCACTGAGCATGCTCTCTAAATTTTTGATTAACTGGAGAGACTTCTTAAACCAATCAATAACTAGAGTACTTATGACTAGAGTCACTCCAGCTCCATCTAAATGTAAAAGAAAATATATAAAAGGTGAACTAAGGAGGGATATAGTAGGAAGAGGGAAAGGAAGAAGGAAGAGAGAAGAAGGAAGAGGGGAGAGGGAAGAAGGAAGAGGGAAGAGGGGAGAGGGAAGACTCCATCATAACTTTTGGATCAGCTGACAGGCTGAATCTCTTTCCTCCCTTCAGGTCAGGATGCCTCCTGAGGAGACTCCTCGAGATTGAGAGGCCTCTCCCATCTTCTGCATGAATGATGATTGTGCATTTGTACACTAGGCACCAGCTGAAAATCCCACGCTGCAATAGAGAATTTCCTGTACTGATATCTGCAACCTGCTTTGTAAATGCTGCAAGTGCCGGTGTCTGCTAGCCCTGGGCTCCTGTCAGCCCACAGGGACACTACTGAGGTGTTTGGGAGGCAACCTGAGAGCAAAGGTGCCACTCAGAAGGGTGCTAGTGGAAATGTCTTTATGTTAGAAATGTGATGGAATCTGTGTGGTTCTACAGAAATTTCTGTTTGTTTTTGTCTTAAAATTAAGCCCACTTAAGCATGTATCAATGAACCTGATGACAAGCAGGCACCTGTTGAAACTGAGGGCCTTTGGGTTATGGCTTATAACTGGTGGTTTAAGAGTCCTCACCAAATTCCATACATAAATTCTTTAACTGGTGTGGGGGTGATGGAGGAAAAGCAGGGCATAAGAAGGAGAGAAACACTTTTTTAACCTTTCACAAATATAGTAATGATTTGTAGCTGTGGGCTCAAAAGCACCTAATAACTCAGCCATCTAGACTAATCTGAAGGTAGACATTTCATACAAATGTCCCACCCTTTTGTAATTGATGTTCCTGGAATTTCAAATTCTTTATTGAATAATGAAAAATCTGGTCTTCAGCTAACCTTGGTAAAAATTTCTTTTTGAAAGCAATAAATACCTAGTTAAGATCTAAAATGTTAATAGCTGTGCAAATAGTTACTGCTGTCTAAATGAGTGACCATTTAATGAATCACTTCCACCAAAAAGGTCAGTGTAGCAAATCCCATGTGCATCATGTTATTACAACTTACCAGCAAATGACCACATTAATATTAACTGACAGATTGCAGACCTTTATGTTTATGTACAGTGGGTTTCTCGAAAGTGCACATCTGGGAGGTGTTAGAAAACTTTCTGCCAGCATATCATACAGTAAATCGTGCAGTTTTCAGGTCATTACTTGTTCAACATGTGGACATCTAGTTATGGAGCTTTTGGAAAGAGAAATACTTTAATGAATAAAGCACACTTGACCTCTTGCCTTCAAAATCTTCATTCAAAACAAGCCAGTATTCTTAATTCCTCTCATTTCAGGGGTCTGGGATGTGTCACAAATATGTCTTCATATCAGGCAACCCCAAGACAGCTCTGAAATAGCTAATAGGGTGCCCTCAGGTCAGAGATGGTTTAAAACAGAGGGAACAGCAAACTTTTATGCCTCTGATGATGCTGATGCCTGGAACCCCATGATAAGGGTGATTGCATTAAGGTGAATTTCTGAATCAAACATAATGTATCAAGCTTATACTGAGGATCTGTAGCATCAATATGACACAGAGTTTAAACAATAGGGACAGATATTAGGGACCTCACATTCACCTCCCTAAATGACTTTGAGACACATTTCCAAGTCTGCTATGTAAAATTAAGTTCTTGTTGCTAATATAGAGCCCCTTGCTCAAAAGTCATGTCTATCCTAACAGATTAAGAGAGGGCCAGGGCACAGGCTTGAGCTCTATCCTCCAAACAAGGAGGTAGGAAGTCCTCGACTCTCCATGCAGCTCTCAGCTCATGAGCCAACCAAATAATCACCCAAAAGGAACCTTGAATTCCTTTGGGAGTTTAAGAGATGTATAAACTCAGATAAGATGCATGTGGGATGTCTCTTCCTCAAATAACTGTTTTTCTCCTAACCTCTCCTTTGTTCTTTCAATTTTTTCTTCC
Source organism: Nothocercus julius (assembly GCA_013398735.1). Lineage (NCBI taxonomy): Eukaryota > Metazoa > Chordata > Aves > Tinamiformes > Tinamidae > Nothocercus > Nothocercus julius. The sequence continues at coordinate 3,538,057 of VZSV01000045.1, forward strand.
TCACCCACCTGATTAGAGTTCTCATCCTACAGGACTGCTATGATAAGAGCCAAATTAAGGAGAGGAAAATGGGACACACCTGCACTAAGTCCTCTTTGACTTTGAGGAATGTAAGCCATTCCTGGCCACCTACCATCCATTTCACATCCTCATGAATTTACTGAATATCACAGAAAGATGCTCAGAAAGTGGTTAGGAAGCGCAGCCTTCACAGCCTCTTAAGAAAAGATACCCCAGCCTCCATTCAAACAGGATAGAGAGGGAAAAAATGCCATTAAAAGAATCCCTACTTGCTAGTGTCCTTTTAAATTATGTAAAGCCAATTTCTTGTAATATTGTCGCTGAACAAATAATCAGTTGGTTGAGGAAGATTTGTGGCTATAATTATTTATTCATTTTAATGTTTGTTATTAAGCCTTTCTCTTGCTGTTTGCACCCATTATATGATGAAAGATCAATACAAAGAAGATGAGGAAGTGCAGAAATGACGGTTAATTATCAGGGAAGGAGGAGGGGGAGAGCAGTTCTGGACAAACAGCTATGAGACCTGCATCCAGTGCTCTAGTCTTTTGCTTGTATAATTCTCTGTTTTACAGGGTTTTTTTTGTTTTTACTTTTTCCTTCAATCAGAACAGGGGGGTGAACACTTGAGACAAGTTTTCTCATGCTTTTCTAATCTACTGCATAGTGTGAGCTGAATTAGGAGAAGTAGTGATGCCAAGTGGCATTACTTTTAAGGAGACTGAGTTGGGAAACTTAACTTTTTCCCCACTTCAGCAAGTGATCTACTATGTAACTTTCTTCACAGCTTTGTGCCTTTATTTGTACATCTGTAAAAGAATAATACTCACATTTACCTTATTTATTAAAGTGTTTATCAATCTAAAAATGAAAGTTATTGTATATTTACTATAATCATGAATATGTATTTATAAAGAAATCTGTATCTGTAGGGGTATAAATAAGTGTATGTGTATATAGATATATATACATATATATACGTATATATATGTATATATATATGTATGTATGCATATACATATGGTTTAAGATATCATTGTTCTATAATTTAGATTAGTTTAGATAAAACAGCATCATTGCTACCCAGGATTATTAGATATAAAACTCCTGGAGATGCATGTCATTCTCTTGCACCTATACAAGGGGAAAATACATTCCAGCTGCTTACAGGATTTCATGATATCTGTTAAATGTAATTTTTCTCCAGCAGAATAATAGGTACTTAATAGTTGTTACTTGATAACTAGCCTGGGGTAATATCACTTGGTATTAGGACCTGCCCTTTGAATTTTTCTACTGTGATTACAGTGAGTGTATTCATGTATTGTACTACATGTATCCATCCAAATGCTGTCTCACGGACTGCAATGGAGCTCAGGCAAGTCTTAAATGGACAACACAAACTATTCAGCCATGAGTTCTCATGAGTCATAAGAACTCCCGAGAGTGCAAGGACCACCCAATTGGGACTAAAAAGCCTAAAAGTAGGTCTGTGCTCATGATTTTATATAGATCTCAAGGGTCCCTGCCTAAGTGCTTGGAAAATATATCATATAGCTTCAGGCCAACCCTGAAATTTGCCCCTAGTGAAAATCTCCCACATCCTAGACACTGATACATATGGATGACAGGTAACTATGGTAAACATCCCTGAGAGTCACTTTCTGTTAATGTGGGGCCAGTAACTTTATTAGAATGACAAAAAGAATCATACCTCTGAAATCATTCTCTCTCATGCTCTAAGTTTGCAGAACTTATGCCTGAGCTGCCTTATTTTCTAACCCCTTTTCATCTCAATCTTTACAAAGAATGTTAAAAAAAAAATGTATTCTTAATTGTGCTATATCCAGACAAGTTTTTGTGTTCATCCAGATTCTAATCTCAAGAAAGATATTCCCATCAGTATTACTTAATTTAGCCATTCACTTCCTTGAGTTATTGACTTACAGGAATGCTGAATTTCACAATGAAAAGAAAGCCACTTTTAATAGTTGCAATTGCATTAGAGCATCATTTGCGCTTTGTTGATGCTGATACTAGTGATGCCTCTGACAACAGTTAGTGAGGCTGAAATTATCTACAAATGGAGCTGTGGTTTTCTCTCTAGTCACAGAGGTGCACAGCTGAGCATTGCAGCAATTTTTATTAACACTTATATACCTAATACTTAGAAATATTATGTCATACTTGTGAGCTACTCCATTTGACTTTCATAGGTGAATCTAATACATCAGTTGTCGTGGTACTAAGGCTTGAATAATACTAGCAGAAACTCTAAATAGATAAATTTGTCTTATTTTTCTTTATCAAACACTGTATAGTATGCAAAGTTATAGAATTTAACATCATAAGACATAAAACTACTGAAAAAATATCTAAAGTTCTGGAGACCATCCATAGAATCAATTCATTTCAACATGTAGATAGTTGTCAGGAGTGGTCCATAGATCTCATTGAAGTAGAAATATTGCATGATTATTGTTTCTTTGAATGTGTATTTGAATAAAATGGAAAAGAAGTCTGCCTTTTAAAAACTTTATGCTTTTAGTTCTTTCTTACTTCCAAGTATGGAGTTCCTTCTTCAAAAATAGGCAGAGAGAAGAAATACATCTCTTGGCAAAGTTAGGAGCCACACAGAAGAACAAGACGTTGTTCTTCATTTTACTATGCACTTTCCCTTGAAACTTACTGACTGCTTAAATCATCTCAGCTATGCAGAACCCTTTAGTAATAAAATAAAATCTGTATTAAGCACTAAATTTTACATATAACAGATATTTCTCACAGATGTAGAGTTTATGGAAGTTGTCATCTTCAGAGTCCAACTTATATGATGGCAATCATAACCTGAGGGCGTATGAATTGATCTAGTTAGAAACGATGCAAAATAAATTAAAAAATGTATTTTTTTCTCCGCTCACCCCCAACTGAAGTTCTATTTTCTGTTTCCCATTCCCTTGGTAAGGGATTAATAAAAAGATGATTACAGATGTTTGGTCGCCATTAACTTGCAACTTCCTTGTTGAGATTTGAAGAAAAGACTAGCATAGCAATAGGTAATCATTTAGCTTCTGGACTGGTTGGCCTTTGCAGCTGTAAAGAAGAAGAGGGACAGAGGTTACGTTCTATCTATTTTTTCCATTGGACTCAGTGGAGAAATTTGAGAGTTTACTACATAAATATATTAAATTTAAGTACAGCAGATATTTCCATAAAATTCACTGAGGCTAAGATTCATCAGTTCCTCCCAATTCAACAAAACACTTTAAAATATGCTTAAATTGACTTCAGTGGGAATGTGAGTGCTTGCTAAAAGTTCAGTGCGCCCTTAAATGATTTGCAGAATGAGGACCATCTGCATATATGCAAGTGCTTTGCTGAACGTGCCTAAGTATCCAACCCACGGCCCCATGAATTGTGTGTGGCTTCTCCATTGATTTCATTGGGCTTTGGATTTGTTCTTAATTGTTGGATATTACCAGTTCATTGCAAGTTCAGGTCTCTCTTGTCACTGCCTTGAAAAGAGATGACATTCAGCTTTTCACAGAAATGCCCTATGCTTTGCATTAGAAAGCCCTAAATGGCACCCTATGGTTTCTTATTTAGTGCTGTCTGTGGGGCTTGTTGGGATTATAGTTTTACAATGCTCTGCTCAAAAGTGTCAGCTAACACAAGCTGAATAATAATTCCTGTCTAGTGTAGACAAAATAATTTAGATTTTAGCATATAGAAATTTACGTGCTGCCTATGCTCGTGGTAACGGAATGTCATGAACAATGTTATAAACAATTGGCTTTCATGCAAGATGGGGATCTCTTGTTTTATCTGCTGCATACTCAGTGATACATTTTCAACACATCATAGGACTTATTAGTACAAGAACAAATGCATATATCTTATTTTAGAGTCTAAACTTTGAGAATGTGCCAAATAAAGCAGATTACATGTAAGAGGTGTCTTTTTCTATGTAGTCAGTGGAGATCAGAATGATGTATAGCTTGGTCAGTTCCCCAACCTACATGCGCTGTTGAAGCAGTGGACAAATGAATTATGTTCTGTTATCCTGATTTTGAAGGCAATTGTGTTCTTACCTGGTTTGGGGCCTTCTGTTTCATTGAGATCTACTGTTTTCCCACTTATTGATGGAACTTCTTATATTACCCATGAGACAAGAAGATACTTAAATATCGAGACTGCCTCATCCTGAACTGCTTCTTTCATTCTCAGTCCTAACTCTTACATACTTCAGAAACAAAATGCCAAAAAATTTATATCATTATGACACATCAACACAGCAGATCCTAATCAATTTCTAAAGATCAATCTGAAAAAGGCACTTGAAAACTTGGAAAATGCCACATGATATATCTGGAAGGAATACTAATTTATATTCCACTGGGAAAGTTAGGACTGCCAGATATCAAGGAAGCCTCTGTTAAATTAAAGTAGAACTGAGTAACTGGT
>VZSV01000045.1:3544130-3561984 GCA_013398735.1 Nothocercus julius
GAAGGAAGGAAGGAAGGAAGGAAGGAAGGAAGGAAGGAAGGAAGGAAATATTACTCCAACATTATTCAAAATGGGAAAAGGGGAAGGGAAAACAAAACTCTGTTCAACTGATTCCATGTGGACTTGAAAAATTAAATCATATATTGGGAGCCAACTTTCATGATTAGTTTCTACCAGAATCTTTCTTAATTTTAAACATACACAATGCGGAGAAGAAAAGGAAGTTAGGAGAGTTCAGGTAAAATAACCAGAGACTTCCAGCACAGCTTTGAAAAACTGGTTTTGTTGCTTTACACGCTGTAATAAATCAGATTCCATGACCCTCTTGGGGTCAACTTCTATCCTTGGAGAAAGTGAGATAAAGTAAAAACCTGAAGATAAAAAACAGTTATTGAAACGTTTTTCCCTCCTAAACCCTCTTGAGGGTATTTGAGCTTGGAGGCCTTTTTGAGGGTTGCTTTGTATGCATTTTAAAAAGGGGTGCTCCTTCCTTTTTATTTTCTTTTTAATCCATATTTCTTTGCCATAGTCTCTGTTTGTTGACTACCTTCTTCCTTTCTTTTTCAGCTGTTTCTTGATGCTTGAAAGAACTCAGTAATGTAACACTCAAGGACCTTCCTCCCTTCTTACAGATCTTCCACAATCATTTTATGCATACATAAACATGTATGCATGTGTATATAATTACAGGCAATTCAGTAATATGCATTTAGAAAGAAAAAATCTTCTCCAAGGAAGACAGATTCAAAGAAAGATTGTAATTCCCACAGGAACTTTTTAAATTTATGCAGCTATCCATCACCTTCATCTTGATCATCCCTACATAATCAGCGAATCAATGTTCCCCTGAGAACTTTGGATAGTCTCAGGACATTACTTGACTTTACTTCCTTCCTTTAAAAGGCAGTACTAACTCTGAGCTGTCTAAATATACTGTCTGCTATGTAGTATCAATTTTCACTAAAGAAGGACTCTGCTTGATCTTTCCCTAATGTTTTCCCCATCAGACTGTGTCCTTGCTCCCGAGGTAGGCGGTATACAGGGATACAGCTGAACTAAGCACAGTGATATTGCATTCATGCACACATCACACCACTTGCTCTAGCATGCAGCATGTAGCTAGACTTGACAGGATCTAGCACTTAAATAATGTAGACATGCAGTGAATGTTTCTTCAAGCCCAGTTCAGCTCCACTCTTGATGTTAGATGTGGCTTGTATATCTAAAATGACATACATAATGAAACTGTTCATATTTCTAAAGTGTTCTGGGATCTAAAGGAGAATGTTAATATATAAAGCTGCATAACATGTTATTGCTATTAGAAACTGGAAATGTTCTCAGCATTTATCCAAATTTCAAATAATATTTCAAATAATTGCCCTTCAGGAGCAATTAAAACAAACAAACAAAATCCCTGCCCACCCAACAAAAATGATTCTGAAATAGCTCAGTGCACAACTGAAATATCTGTCTGATCCTAAGGTGCCTCTTATATTTATTACTGAAATTAAAATGCTGCTGCTGTTCTAGTTCATCTCTTCATTTCCAAGCCTAGACAAAGAAAGGAAGCAAAAAAATCAGATAACTCACAAGCAAAAATTATCCTCACAATACTGCCTAAATTAGGACACTTACAAATCTTGCAAGGACTTTCAGTAGCGGATTTCAATTCCAGCTTTTAGAATACAGCAAATTAATTCTGATAAACCTAAAGAAAATGAAACATCCAGAATCATTCAGCTCCAAACTGCCTAGTGAAGAAGGCCTGACTTTCTGAGCATGAGGCAAGTTTTAGTGTACTTCATTATAGTAAACAGGATGGAAGAACTACAGTGAAAAGGATTGTTCCAGGTCATTCCTGGATCAAGTCTCAGCCAGATCAACAAGCTTCTGAGCTTTAGCTCTATGACTTTAATAGCAGGAAATGTAAGGAAAGTGGCTTCAAATCATTCAACTTAAACAGCAGAACGCAGGACTGAAGAATGTCTCTGAATTCAGCTTAAAATAATCAATGTAAGATTAATTCATTAGAATGAAGTTAAGTACACCATTTATACATGATTTTTTGTAAGCATATTATTTGATAATTTGTTATCCAAAATGTAATCCCATAAGGGGATCCCAAAACCAATCTTATATGCCATGTAATCTCAAAATAACAGAAGGAACTGGGCATTTATAAGGATATCAAGGGTTAACATTCAACCAAAGCAACAAACAAGCAGTATATCCTTGTGCATTTATATACACAAAAGACAACGTTTGAGACCTGAAAATGACACATTTCCAGAATTATGATCTGAAGATTATCCCAAGAGACAGTTCTCCCTTAAAGGCTGCATAGTTTAATGGACAGCTATGTATTAGTACCTTATTCATGAGTAATTGGTTCTATTCTGTATTTAACTAAGGGACTTAAAAAGTCACTACATTTTTCAAGTTTTCTCCTTTGCCATGTAAAAAACATTAATAACATTTCTGCTTTACGAAATGTTTTGAAATCTGCTTTTGAAATGTGCTGATGGAGATTAACACGTTACTCTTACCTGCTTGCTGTTCTTTTACAGTTTCCATTGAACTCAGAGGTTTAACTGTTGACTTCAGTTGAAGTCTATGTATCCCTTTTGCCTAGCTCACAGATGAAATTTGTAAGGCACTTGTGAAGCGACACTGAGCCAAACCCCTAATCATTCTGTCTTCCTGCCATCTTAATGTCACCACTCCATTTTCTGACACAGGTCTAAGGAACAACAGAGAGTGCCATTTTCCTTCTATAAGCATGCCCAAGTCATTGCCTTGTTGACAAGGACTGTTTTGCAGATTATTTTCTATATCTAAATTTTAGCAATATTCCTCATCATTCCCTCCATAGAAACACATCGCAGACATAATTCCATCTTTTGCCCATACTACTGTGATTCCAATAGGGCAGATAATCTGCATCCACATTGCTCGGCAGAACCCCCTGGAGCTTTGCAGGCATAACCTATGTGAGGGGTCAGTTCCCTGTATCTGCAAACTAAGATGTAATTCAGTGTACTTTCACAAAGGGAGAACATCTTCTTTCTCGACTCCCCTCCCTCTCTGCCATTCCATTACACATATTGCCATGAAGTTCAACTGACAGAAAGCATCTACCAATGCATTATCCTTGGAAAATCTGTACAAAATCCTTATCTACGCATATATGTATATGCACATGCGTACCTACACACACAGATACGCACAAAATGTATCTATCTCTAATATATGCAGCACATGCATATGTTTTGCATATACACATAACATAGTTATACATTTTATTTACAGAATGCATGGGATAAAATAAATATGTACATATAAGAGACTGTACGTGTGTGGGGGTGTTTATATGCCTACTCTCATTTTAATGGCATCAGCTACAAATGGAGGGAAAGGAATGGGAGTGAAAGCAGCAATGCCCAAATGTTTAGGGAAGTTCTGAGACATGACAATCTCTGCTAAATGCTTTTGTGACCTTACCTGGAGTGCGTGCAACTGATGCTCTCTGTGATATCCAGATAGATGTGTCTTGTTAACGGACTCATCTTGAGGTGTCATCATTACTGTAATTAATGAATTACCATAGCAAACTGCAGCAACTATAAAGTTTTAGAGAATAAGCAACCCTCACTTGTGACAATACGGGTTGGTGGAAACCAATAGCATATATTTCATATTGGACTGGTTAGGAACGATGACACCAGCAATGCCCTTCACTTAAAGAGGAAAAAGAAATCAACTTAGAACCTTCCTAAATGAAAAACTTTGCCCTTTTGCTGCCTTTGCTAATAGAAAACAAGTTAAAATGTACCATTGGGCAGGTTAATTGACTTACAAGTATGTCTTTTTAATAAGTGTCATAAAGTATGTCATGCAGCCGAAACTTGCTTTGAGTGCATTTTTTAAACTGTTGTCAACCAGATTAGAGTTTATTGTTCGCATGTAAGTTTCCGTTTTCAAGCAGTAATGAAAGACATTAAATTGATTTGCCATGCTTAGATATGAAGTGGGTTATGTCCTTTGCTCTTTGTCAATGTGCCTTTCCCAGATGCTTTCTTTCTTTGCTGTTTGTCTGAGCCATGAATGTTCATGAAATGTTCTTCCCTCTCCACGGCTGGACACAAAATTCCTCATTTCTTCGGTATCCCATTCAGGGAAAAGGACTTGATTCAGTGCAGTGTGACTTCAGTTTTGCCTTTTTATAAGTCTTCGGGGTTTTAATGGAGATGAGATAGAAGAGATTCTAAAAATTGGCTGTTCAAAATGTTTGTTTGCATTTGTACAGCACATATCGCAGTGGGATCTTTTTACTGAAACTAATATCTGGAGTAACTTAAGACTGTAAATCCTCCAGAGTAGCCCCAAAATTTGACTGCTTAAAACATAGTCTCTGGATTCAGACCTTGATTCCTTTGGCAGAAAGAAAAGACAAATTAAAAAAAAAAAAAAAGAAGAAGAAATCTGCTGAGAAAAGAGGAATTGCAAGGCAACAGACAGATTCACAGCAGTAACTGATAAAGGGACATTGCAAAACTTGGCACACATAGAAAAATGCCTGGAGCAGGGGGGATTTAAGGGTAGAAACGAACCCTGCTTATTTAGGTCTGTGAAATGATCACTAAAAAATATTTAGTTACTGAGAAAAAACAAATGGCTTTTACAACTCTGTCCCTACTGTAGACAGTAACATGTGCTGCCAGGACAAAATCTGTGTGTATTGGCACTACAATTTGCATTTCATATATATTTTTTTCCTTTTTCAACAGATCATGCAGGCTTTCATTAGTTTGTGTTTTCCCAAACACGTAAAGGGCAATTGCTCAGGCTCTGAAAGCAGCACAGACTAAATGAAGTTTATTAACCTGTTATGAACTTTTTTTTTTTTTAAATCAGGAAATTAGAGCCTGTTTTGCTGTAAAATTACATTTCACTTTCCCAGATACTTCTGATGTTATTGAGCCAATAGCCATAAAGACTTTTTTTTAAAAAGACTCATAATTTTATATACTATTTACAGTGAATTCAGCAAAGCTACCATGTTAAGAATGCTAAAATAGAACCTGCAGACACCTGACAGACCTGAGACCTGCAGTTGGTATTTAGCTTGCTAAGGTAACTTGTGGTTTTACATATTCTGACACAAGAAAAGCTGTNATAGTAATCTTTATTGTCTGTATTGGCACCTAAATTTAAGTGGAATCAATCTAAACTGGATTTGGCTTCTAAGCTGAAAGGGCAAAAAATATCAAAATCTACTCATATAAGACTGGTAGGACTTTTCTCACCATTCCCAGGGCTTGTAAAAGTTGCATTTTTCACTTTTTGTACAGAAAAATGTGTGCATGTCTCCTTGCAGACTCTCAGCATATCACCATCCCCAGCACAGCTCATTTGCAGACAGGCGCCACCAGATACACACTCTTGTTTCTCTTTTCCCAACTAAAGACATCATGATCTGGACACAGTAAACAAAACCAACTGGAGGCTGCATGAATAATTTAATCGCTCACTGAGGATTGACCAGGCAGGGAAGATGAAGCAGCTTCCCCCAAATTAATAAAGGCTTTTATGGAACCATAAAAACAGTAATAATTCAATCATTTTTTAAAAAGGGCACTGAATATAATGCTTATTAAGTGCTGGGTACAGCTGAGGTGTGCACTGGGATGAAATAGAAAGCATGCTCAGCAGCAATATGCCAAATGCACGCTTTCCTCTTTTGCTGACAGGCAGATAACCTGACCCAAGCATTTAACAAGATATACTTACTGATTTTTCCTTTTTTTTTTATTTATTTATCTTCGAACTGACTTGCTGGGTCAGGTTACGCTGCTAATAAAAAAAATAATTGCAACAAGGGAGCCTATATTTTTCCTCTCTTTTGCTTTGCCATTTAGTGTGAGAAAGTGCCACATCCAGAGTTAAAGAGTGAGGTAGCAGTGACAGGAGGGCGACAGGAGAGAGAAATCACGTGTTCCCTTTCCTGCTCCCCCACTGACTCACTGTCTAAATGAGAAGTTGCACTTTAAGCTCTTAACATTTGTCTCACTCTTCCCACCTTTAAATTAGGGTTAATAATATTTACTAACCTCAGTAGGGCAACATAGTTCACTAATGAGACACAATTCTGCCTCTAGAGGTGGCATGCAACTCTAAATGTTTTGCTTTGATTTTAGCAGGAATACCCTGTACGCACTGCTCTCTGCGGGATAAGAAATCCTGACACGTGAGACAATGTAGCCCAGTTATGTAGGGAACACACCCTGTTAGCATCTCCTTTCCCGGGCAGGGATAACACTGATCTTCAGCTATCTGGAAATATTATGCTGTAAAAAGAAAATTAAATTTTAATAGTTGTCTGAAACACCTCAGTAAAGATACAGTAGCTGTTCTTCATGGTTGCTCATTCCTCTGTCCAGCAGTTCTTAAGCTGGACTCCTTTGACCATGTTGCACCACCAACTTCTTTTCCTCTTTCAGTGATGGCAGGAACTGAGCTACCTCGTCATCAGACTATGAAGCACTGCAGGAAATTGTTTTGTTCACCTAATTCTGGCTGCACCTGAACTACAGTCACAGGTGGTGGTACTACAACAAAAATGGGCTGTTCTTAGCCTGGGTCAAGATTCAAAAAAAAAAAAGGAAAAAGGACAATTAAAACTTCTGCATATGTGTACACACAACTAGACAAAGAATCAGAATACTTAGTCAAAATCTGTTTTGGGGGGAAAATGTGGTTTTGACAGAAACTTTTTCACCAGTTCTACAGCAGACATCAATCAGCTGCAGAGTCTAATAAATGTTCCTCTCCACAGTCCAAAACTTTCTGTAGCAAATTCTGGTGCTTTCCTTCTTGGTATTGTCAGGGTAAATCAAAAGTTGGGGGGAGAGAGAAAAAAAAAAAAAAAAAGGAAAAAGAGCTCAAAATATTTTAAATTACCCCTTTCCTCCTTGAAGTAATCGCTCTGTACAGGAATGCTTCCTCATCTGGGCATTACCATTCTCTGTAACATTAGCACAAACGTTTGAACATAATCCTGTTATAAGACTCTTTTCCTGTGATCTAATGGACATATCACTGCACAGAAAAGCAAGAAATCTATTTCTATCTTGCCTTTGGTTCACTGCTTGGATTGGGGTAGTTTGTGTCAAAAAAAGTATGTCTTGCTTCCTTGATATTCTTTCCTCTTTTAACGTCTACTAGCAAAAACGTTTATACTTTAAGTGTTTATATCTAACCTAACATTTGGAGCAATTGCTGTGTTTGCTGTATCTGAATTGAGGAATGTTTTTTAATACCACAAACAGTAAATGCATTTGTGTTGTCATTCTTTACCTTGTTCTGTTTTCCTCTCTATTGTCTCTCCATTCACCGTACTGAGAACCAGTCACCCTGCCTAGGGTTTGACCACTCATTTCAGTGAACAACTGCACCAGTGGAGAGGCCTGACCGAATTAATTTGCTGTCATTGCTGAAGTGGATCTTTGTACTTGGGACTCTCTCTTTGAATGTATCTTAGATTAATTTTCATCATTTGTAAAATCTCCTTAAACTATCTTTTAAACCTACTGTTTTAAAACAACAGAGACTGGTACATACGCTATTTTATTGTCCATCCTTTTGGTTTATTCTAGAGTAGGCACTCTCAGCTTTCTGGAAGTCACTGTGAATTTTATTAGACTTTTTTTTCCTTTTTTTTTTTTTTTCATTTGTTAGTATATGACATTTTAATATATTAAAAAATATATTTGAATGGGGGTTAAACCTACTTTTAAAAAATGATAGGATTTTCAAAGAGATTTCAGAGACAAAAGACCAGATGGGACTTAGGTGCCTGGCTGCCTGCTGAGGATGTGTGCCTGAATTCCCAGGCTATGAATGTTCAGCCCACCTGATATATCATTTTAATAAGACTTGATGTAATCATCCAAAAGCTACTGAAAGACTGCAACGAACTTCAGTAGGCTTTGAATAAGGCACTGGAATGAGGAACAGAATGTTTTCTGGTGCCGATGCATTATATAAAATTTAATTCATTATCACGATTACAAAGACTACCCTTTTTTGCCGGTTGCCTATTGTGTAAATATCTCAAAACCCTGTGGGGTTGAGATGTCTTGGCCTGTTTCATGTTCGGTGTTCATTTTCACTCCAATTATTTCTTACTTGCTTTATCTACACTTATAATCTGCCCATTCCTCCCACTTAACATATCCTTTGAACTTTTCAAATGCCTTCTGCTTCTCCTTATTATCTTTGCTTAACCACATCCTTGTCTCTGCCGTCCTATTTTTGATACTTTTTACTGGGATGAATACAGCTGGTATCCATTCTCTGTATCTGCCAATTAGATACAGAACTTCATACTTTTTTTTTCATAATGGTAGATTTTCTGCACTGCTGTTGATATCATTTCACTTCCTGCAAATTATTCCACATATTAGATTCCCCAAACCAGCCTTAAAAAAGCGGGGGTTGGTGAAGTTGCATTAACTTCTGAGATTCTATTTTCACATATACCCGGAGGAATATTTCATATCTGAATATATTATGATCAGTAAGTAGACCTTGGTTGCTTGACTATTTCTGTCATATATTGGCTTATTATGGGAGACCAAGTCCAGAATAGCTCCTGATTGCACTCACTGATAAGTATAATTGATAAAGGAGGTATACAAAGCTGATGACTGCACTGCTCCTCTCTGACCTTCCAGGTATTGCACAGACATTAGCAAAAGGTCTGAGATTTATCTTTAATGAATGTTTGGTTCAGGAAATAGGAAACTGGGAAAAGAGAAAGAAAATAACAGGAATATTTGATGAAACAATGCATGTTTTATTCTGTCTGCATCTTTTTCAAAAAGCCTAGATGTCACTGATGACTTACATTATCTGTTGCCACCATTTTTCTTATTTCAGTTATCTCCATAGTAGTAGTCAGGCTGCTTATATCATTTGTCTCTTCAGGCATAATATCTTCCCTCATCCATATTACTTTGATCAATCATTGTTAGCTTACGTATAGCGCACATCATTGCTATTGTCTTGTGGCATGTCAGTCATTTGTGCCAAACAAACCAGTTAGAAAGCTCAAAGGACCTCTATCAATACACATCCTCTTCTGCAATCTGTTAAGCTTACTTGAGCACACAGAAGTCCTTGCGTGAACATCGCAGCCCTCCCTACTGCACGAGGCTCTGCTGGTGGGGATGTCAGCGCTCCCCAGCAGACACAGCTGCTGGTGATGAGATGGTCTCACTCATTCCACTGTATGAAAGGCATCAGCAGAGCACCAGACTATGGCAAGGTCCAGATTCCTCCCACCTCTCTTTAAGTGGCAGCTAAGGTGTCTTATTTAACAGTTGAATTAGAGTCTAATTTAGCATGCAGTATCTTCTGTATCACAGTGGCATGAGATTTCTTCTATAGGCGCATCACTAATAACAATATAAGCTCTGACTATTTGTCAGAGCTGTACCAGGTGCAAAGACAATTAAGACCTCTATTGCAAGGAGCCTCTGCCACTCTAGAAAACCCAAAAGAAATGGAGGCACAAAGCTATCCTAACTCAAGGTGAAATCCTAATCCACAGAGCCCTCACAAAATCTCTGTGATACTTATATCCAACTGTATTGGATCACTGGACATGGCACCGGAAGAGGCATGACTGGGTGCCAGTATATTTCTATCATTACTATTATATATGGTCTTATTTAGTTTGTGAAGCTCTATCTTTAACAACTAGTTAAATATTATGTTACTGGAAAGCCTCCTCCTTAAGGTAACTGATAGCAACTGTTGTCTAATTCTCATCTTAAAGTAATCCATGGCTTACGTTATCCCATTTGCTCTTGTCTTAATACTCTTCAACAGAACAGACGTGGACTTTATACAGATACATTTTGCATCTTAGAAAATTCCATTCCACGATCCCAGCCCTGTGCTCTGATTGCAATATTGGCTGGATCTGCTGGGTACAATGTGGAGTTACTGCATTTTTCACCAGGTGAGAATCTGGCTCAGCATTTTTATTAAACACTCTTTGCAGACTATGCCATTACATCAAATGCTGAACTGCAGAGAGGATGTAAATATCCATTCCCACTGTCTCCTATCTCAAAATAATATTTATATTTATTATGCTGATTCCTTCTAGCTGGTCAGTTATGTGATTGAGCAGCAGTGATGTTCCATACTTCCACCTGTTTACATTTACTATATGGCTCGCTGGGGAACCATGGGGAAAATAATGCTCTCATGAGCCATTCTGTTCACTATGTGTCAAAAAGTAATTTGAATCAAAGAGTCACTAACTTAATTGATGGTGATGGCTCCGTCCAAAAACAACCAAAGAAATTGATGTTGTGCAAATTGCACATATATTGCTCTTGAATTTGTGAGCATATTCTTGTTTGCCTTGACAGCATTCAAATTACCTTTCGGACAACTCAACACATTGCTTAAGATGTGTCAGTATGTGATTTTTTAGCTGCTAAAGGGGGCAATAACAGCCTTCCTGTGAAACTAATTCCTGTGACTTCAAGTTCATCTGACAATTTCTGTTGCTAATTCATGGCACATACCCATCATTGCTTAACATTCAGCATTTTAACCCTCATGCTATTTCAGTGTGCAATGCAGCACACAAGAGATTGCAGCAAGGCAGTGGTTCCCTCAGCACAGTAACACTGCGGGGTGGTTAGCAATAGCCTGTGCCTCTGAAGACTCAGCAAAGTGCATGGGGACGACAGAAACAAGGCTCATGAGAGGCTTATCTAAGACATTTTGATGCGGCTTGACCTCACCTAATTTTAAACAGTTGAGGTTCCCTATGTAGTCAGTGGAGCGAGACGAGCACCATCTGAAAGAGACTCGCTCCTGCGCTCACCGCTCAGAAGTCTCTCTGCCTATAGCTAGAGGCAGCCTAGGCTGAACATCCTCCCAGCTTAGCTTCTCCATAATGGTCCTTACGCTTTTGCAGGTGAGACCTTGTGTAGTAGTTGTGTAGCGACAACCTTGGTCTCTGTAATTTAACTGAAAATATCCATTTAACCCTGTTTTACAATTTAATAGTAAATCCAGAAGGAAATGATTGAAATTAAGGCTTGTCATTTCAGGGACTGTTCAAACACATAGTGATGGTATTTGATGGTATTTGCAGTAGAAAGCTTATAATATAAACAGTATTGACAAAAGCTGTGTGAGAAAACAGAGCTGAGAGATAAAGTGACTTCCCAAGATCACAAATTAAACTTTTTGAGGTTATGTTATACAGTTCAGTTGGAGTGTGTGTGTATGTAAATCCTATGAGAACTAAGATGGTATGTTAGATAAGAAAATGGTTTAATACTTTATTTTTTGTATCTTATTTTTTTCCAATGAATTAGAAAATAAAAACAAGTTTAGCTGGCATTGAGGAGGAAAAATCATTACGTTAACGTCTACTTTTCACTATTGTACTAATATGCATACAATGCATACATATATATAATCCTATATATTATATATTTATATGTTTATGTTGAATATGTCTGTCTTAAGCTGTAGCAACTACAGATACATTGTGTAACTTAGACAATTCATACTATCATACTAACAAATTTTGAAAAAGCTAATCTCTATCACAACTAGATTCTTTCTCTCTTTTCAGGTAAATGCTACATACTATTCAGCTTCCTGTTCAAGATGTTTGGGTAACATAACAATACTACTCAATGAATAGTTTATTAGACAATCAACTGGACCAGTAGTTCGTTTTTGACCCATTCTATCAGGAAATTAAATTGAACTGCTGTACCTGAGACTGTGAAAACACAGTCGCTATCTGAGACAAGTTTATTTTGTTTCTAAGCAGTTAAATGAACGATACCTCATGTTTGCTTCTCATTCAAAAACAAACCCCTGGGTACTTATCCATTTTTTACATTGGCCCTGGACACCGATCAGAGTTCAATGCAATTGGAAGAAATTCCAGGAATAGAGACCTAATACCAGCAGCACATTCTTGGGGATCAATTTCACTTCAAAAATTATTTCTGGTGTTTCTAGCCATGCATACAGTTCCTTACAGGTTCCTCTCTCACAATGATCTGTATTGTAATAATATTGTAATACTGAATACAAACAAGACAAACAGCACATTTTTTGAAGGCAAATACATGTTTGCATGTGAGGGGTTTTCACACCTAGTTGGAACAACACTGCCTACGGATGCCAACCATACTATTTAATTGACCTTTGAGATCTTTACTTTCAAGGGCTTACAGAACTTCCACAACACTATTTAGAAAAGATGCATCAAAATGTTGGCTTAAAAATGTCAACAAAGTTTGTTCTTCCAGTATTTATTATTTTAAATTGACTTCTCTTACTCACTGACTTCCTTTGTATGCTTATAGCATAAAGGTAGGAACCCTGTGTTTATAATTGCATTTTTAATTGCATAAATATGCACAAAAGCATTCATATACATAGTGCAGATGATTGCTTTGTTATTTTGCCATTCCTTTTTATTTTTGCTGTGGGTTGTCTATGAAGTTCTGCTGACACCAATCAACACACCATTTTTTAAAAATAATGACTTTCTTTCCCGTCTCAATATTCTGATAATGGTCTATGTATATGAACCACCCTTGGCCAAGAAAAGAAAAAGAAACAGAAAAAAAAAATATAAAAAAATTATCAGATTCACATGCCGGCAAGTGAATGAATACTGATCATCTTAAAAACGACAACAAAAAATATGTAATTGATTATAACTCATCTCTTCCTCCCCAAACCAAAAAATCATAATGTATCTGTTCGGGGCATTAACGTATCTGATAGAGCATCTTGAGTTCCCACAATGCTCCATCTGCTGATAAACCTCCACTAGAACTTACTGTGATGCAACATATTTGAACCCCCTAGAGGCAGCTGAGGCCCATTAAGATGCCATTAATGTCCATTTTACATGTCTAAGATCTTCCGCTGAGTTGGGCTGTCTTTGGAAAATGTGACTGTGGGGCTATTTCCATCCAGATGTCACAGCATGTATCTGTATTTGTTTATGGTATTTAATAATATCTTCTGGCTGAGCAGAATACTCTTAGAATGCAGTGCATTGTTTTCAGACAAAAGTGGTAGCTGCCATATGAATATGCATCATTTTAATGCTGCAAAATTAAAAAATAAAAATAAAGGCAGGAAAAAAAGTGCCACTCATAGATGAAGAGGATTAAAGAAAACTGTAACAGCATTGCTAGGTTTTTAAAATAACATTTTAATGGATATGAATTAGGCCTTGATCCAACATAAATTGGACTATTTACATGCTTAAATTAAGCATGTGTTTAAATTGAGCACAAGCATTTTGCTACCTGGGGATTTGGTGTTCTATTATAAGAAATCTATTATAAGAAATGTTTTGCAAAACACGTGGATGGAGTAGGGTAGTACTCAGAACGGAAACATGTGTCTATTGATTCTGTCTCTGTATCTTCTGGGGAGCTCATGTTTCACGTATACTTGCACCCTGTTACTCGCATGTGTGATCAGGGAGAGCTTATTTGCTTCTTCTGAACTTGTGACCATGCTTTTTGCTCTCCTATGGTCAGTGATGCTGAGTAATAAAATGCTGCAGACAACTTTACACTTTGTTTTTCCCCATTTGAGATCCTAATGGTGCGGGCATCCAGTGGGCCCAAGTAGAGTCACAGGTCTCACAGGCCCCATGTTGCCTTTGACCATAGGCAGAGTATAGCTCAGCTAAAAGACCCAAATCAGTCACATTTCCTTTTCACTAACAGTGAAAGCTTTACTTTTAAGACTAGGAAGTAGCATATCTGATTTCTGTACCATCACTAGCTTGCAAAGCTCTTCAACTGATGTTTAAGGTACAACCAGATTTATGGCACAGTCTTGAAACTTGGCAATACTGTGATATCCTGGTTCTGATGAAGTCAGTAAGAGCCCTGTCATGGGCTCTTCTGGATTCCCAAAAGCAAAGGGGACCCACCAGTGCAAGTAAAGCTTGAGCAAATCGCCCCTTTGTGATTCAAAGTAAATCACCTACATTTGCCATTGATTCTCCTAACAGTTTCAGAAAATCAATTTGCCTCACCTTGACTACGTGTGAACCGCAGGTGTCTTTGAATACCTAGTTTGGAAAAGGACTTTGAGAACCCTGGAGGGAAATTGGAGAGCAGTCCTCAAGCCCTAGAAACAAGGGAGAATCTGCTTTATCCAGGTATGGCTGTACAACACAGCAAGAAATAGTTCTGGTACCATCTCATGGGGGGCATTGCATGCAGGGTGATCTCATCCCAGCTCCAGGCAAGCCTCACTGCTCCTGATTTCTCAGTGCATTTGCATTCCCTGTGCCATCCTGACGCAAGCAGAGAAAGATGCACCCAGCAAAAATCTCCTTCCTCTTAATGATGCCAAATGTGAACAGCGCAATAAAGTACATGTGTAGCCATATTAGCTTCTTTCCAAAATGAGGTGCACAGAAATCGAGAAGTGCCCATCACACAGTATGAATATGCAAGTAGTCATTACAAGAACCATCCTCCCAAATGTGGCAGCAAAGCTTTGGAGGTCTGGCGAAGATGATTTCATGCCATCTGCCACCTGCTTCTGAAGGATAATAGCTGGCTGGTGTGTGCGAGGCTTGTTCTAAATGTTATCATACTGTCTTCTTTCTTAAATTATGTGGCTAAAATGAGCCTGTCTTTGTTTTATTTCAATTGACACCAGATGCAGGGACTTGGATTCTGGTTTTCTATTTTGCAAGCACAAGCTAGGCAAATAGAGAAGAAAAATGATAGGCAAAGCAGCTCAGATAACAGAATCACCATTTCTGATAAGCCTTCACCTAAACTTCTAATAATAATAATAATAAAAAAACAGGATATGACACCATCTTTGGCCACAGCACTAAAGGAACAAAAGATTGTACTGCTTTAAGTAAGTCCTTTGTTATTCCTATTGCTACTAATTACGTTAATCATCATTATAAAATGCAGACCTAAAATACATCCTTTGTATCAGCCTAGTACATAGGCCAAGAGTACTGATCATGTTGTCAGAAATGGCTGTAATATTAACAGTAATTAACAGCAAGAGTAAGCCTAAACTTATTTAAAATTAACTCAATCCTTTAATTCTTATCAATGTTAAAGAAGGAATCCTAAGTCAGTCAGGTTGTTTCCTCCTTTCACATGACTATTTATTTTTCTTTCTCAATTATAAAAAGAAAACATGAGAGATTTGTTAATATGTGGACTTTTAAGGACTATAGGAGCATGCAAAGGGACAGTGGTTAGGATTAAACTTTGCTTATCCTGACATTAGAGAAATAAAAATTATATTTTGCATGAAGAGCCAATGACCTATGGGAAATACAAACTGGAAGTTTGCCTGCAGGTGAATAAACCCAGGACATGTCTCCACACCTCACCATCTGCCCAGGAGCAGGCCCAAGGGTACCCAGGGCATAGACCCAGGGGTACAGGCCCAGGGGTGCCTGTGGGCCAACCCCAGACTGTGATGGGGCCCTGGACCATGGGGGTCCCATGGGCCCGGGTAGGGTCATGCAGGACCATCAGTGCCCTCAGTAACTCCATAGCCCCAAGGCCTTCATGGGCCAGCCAAGGCGAAGGGTTTGTGCCTTAGAGTACCCAGCCCTTCATCCACCCCAATCCATTGATTTTTTTTTTTTTTTCTACGTCAAACAATCTTTTTGATTCTTCTCCTCCAAAAGTAATGAGGCAGAGTGAGTTGGGGTACTTGATATGAGCTTGATATGAGCTAAACTTCCCTCAAAACCAATGTAGAGTGTTGCAGGCCACAACGGCATTGTAAGGCATGCCACATCTTATAGCATATATTAATGTGAATGGCGGGAAGCCTTCTGGGAAAAAGTTAAAAAAAAAAAAGAATATTTTGCCTCCTTTTTTTCTAAAGGAACTAAAACAGGCAAGTAAAGTGCTGCAGAAAATAACTGTATAATTCTGTTATATGCACTGTATACAGAGCCTAACCATTAACGTAGCAGAGTTCACGGACTCTAATAAAGAGGAAATTACCCTATATTTCAGCACTGTGTTCACAGAGTTCCTTCTCATGTTTAAAATCAGTGGGTAGCTATTGAACTTACAAGGCTTTTTTTTTTTTCCCCTCTGCCTAACACTCTGCTGTACTGAGGCATATTACTATGGGATGTGCAAGTGAATTTAAAGTAAGAAGCATTTCTCTTAAATGCTTGCAATTTTCTGGTTCCCCGGCCCCTGGCAAATGTCTCATTGTGTTCAACTAATATTTACACATTTTTCTATACAGCTGTTTTGTATTATTTTTATTATTTTTGCTTTTCAAGGTTAGATTTTTTCCAGACTAGCTTTCAGAGCGGCTTTAACTGTAGAGATAGATTATCCAGATGTATACAAACGAGCTTCTCCATGAGTTCAAAGTCACTCGTAAATAAGGGAGATGTGGCATTTTCCCCTCAGCTGCTACTAAAGCCTTACAAATCTCATAAGCTCAAGATAGATCTGTGATCTAAACACTGAAAAAAAGTCCCATCTTTTCAGGGGAATGGAAGTTCATTTGTTCACTCACCCGGAGAAAAAAATCTAAAGGAAACCTCCAGGCTTCTTCTAGCATAGGAGGTAGCAAAGATATGAAATCTGTGTACAGTGAGTTAAATTAGCATGTGTGTGTGTGTATATGTGTGTATTTATGTATGCATCTATATATTTATGTATGCATATATATATTTCACCCATTGTTATTTCTTCAAAAATACCATGGCTAACCAGATATAATTAAGGTCAGAAGCTTAAGTACCACCTCAGAAGTGGCAATGAGCAAAATAGCAATATACAGTTACTTAGAAGATAGTGGGAAAAGAAAGGGGGCAGACAGGGGAAAGTGCTATTGCAGAGACAAGGGTAGAGAGGGCTATTAATTAACGCATGTTGCCTTTCCAAATTTTTGTGGTGAAAATTTAAAATGGAATGGTGTCTTAATAGAGTGGGAAACTCCTTATAAAAACGTTAAGCACAATTGATTTTATGTGGTAGAGGAGGAAAAACACAATTCTGTGGAAGAGCATTTGAAAAGTGCCCCATGGATCCCCTCAGCCCAGCACTAGACAAATCACAGAAACTGAAAGGGGAGCGTGTGGAGGCAAACATTTAAGCTTGTTTTGTGCTCAGAAGAGGCTGATCTAACAGAAGATGTGCAGAGGTACCCTGTAGCCAGCTGATCCAGGGAAAAAGAGAAACCACCAAGGAACCAGATCTCCACATCTCCACCTTCTCTAAGATACCTGCCTAGTGCTATTAAATTTTTAAAGCACAACAGAGTACAGTACAGCGGTGGTCTGAAACTTGTCCTATGCTTTGTTTGTCTCATTTTTATCCCTTAATGATGACCCTCTCTGTCCCTCCCCACCCCCCAATAAAAGGTCATTGGGACAATTCATGGATCTCTCACTTTTTCTTGTTAAAGTCTCTTTCCTAAAGACCCATACTTGCCTAGTGGATATGTACTTTAATTAAAAGCAATATATCTTTCTTTTTTGCTTCTCTCCTAATCTCTGTAGGCTTGTCCTTGAAGTATTTACTCTTCAGGTCAAGGTGAATTGAATTCTCTTTTTTGCCTGGGATATACTTGATAAATCTAAGACACTAAATACAGCAACAATGGGGAATGATTGCCTCGATTCCTTCCTTCCTTCCCTCTTCTTTCTTTTTCTTTCTTTCTTTCTTTCTTTCTTTCTTTCTTTCTTTCTTTCTTTCTTTCTTTCTTTCTTTCTTTCTTTCTTTCTTTCTTTCTTTCTTTCTTT
>VZSV01000045.1:3562034-3618901 GCA_013398735.1 Nothocercus julius
GAAATATCATGCTAGCCAGGAAGAATACGTGGCAAGAATTTTCATATTTAGTTCATTTTAGGAAGTTCCTGTAAAATTAAATACTGTACTTGTGAACTCAATGGACAAAGTTGCAACTGGCTTCAAAGAAAGCAAGTCACACCCCTTGTTTTAAAACACGACCTCCTCTGCTAGGGCAAATCAGTATCAATCCACTGACTTTAGATTAATAGATTCACACTATCTCTGGTCTGGTATATGAAACAGTTTCCTGCAACTTTTAACCAGTAACTGTTTAGTTCTTCTAAGCAGGAGCATCATGGTTGCTCTTCTTAACAGATCAGCTCACTCCTCACTGTGGCATTGTCCACGGGAGAGAAAAATATTAGGCTTTTCAGACGGAGAGGCTTAATCATATTTCTCTCAATTCTGCAGAGGGAAGAGCATTATCAGAAAAAAAAAGAAAAAAAAAAAAAAAAGAAAAAAAGAAATTCCAGGGAGTTGGGAATTGGAGATAGAGCATCAAGATTAATTAGGACTTCAGGAGCTAAATTCTGAGGTATCTCAAAACACTGACACTAAGAACATTTGATAGCAATGAGCCTAAGAGTCACCAGATGCTGCAATACTACCAGGAGATTTCTGGGCATACCATTTCTTCATGGTGTACAGAAGAGGTCCAGGTGGCATAGCTATTCTCCTAACACAGGAGATGATTTGTTCTAGTCTGGCATTTATTTTGTGTCCAATTTACCAAACATCCTCCATGATAAAAGTATTTGGTATGTCCTTTAGTTTATTTCTCAGGAACATCTCAGTTAAGCTTTCTGGTGTTATTTGGACTTTGCTTGTTTTCCTTACTAGGTATTCTGAAAGTCTTTAACTAATAAAGAGAAGTCCTTTGTCGGAACTGATCAAAATTATTATTCTCGGTAGGGAAAACAATGTTCACCTTCTGTTAGCCCTAGAGTTCTGGGAGCTCATCCAAACTAGAGACGGGGAAGTTTGCGCCAAGATATTCCAAGTCAGGTGCTTAACTGTTCAGAGTCTGAAAGTCATGTTTAAGCAGCTAAATAAGTGGCCTAATCTTCAACAGTGACATGCTAGGTAGGCAGATTCTCTTCAGGGCAAGCCATTTATTTAGAAAGTCCAACTGGGGTTGAAAAGATTCCTTTTAGGCCTTCAAAGTTAAATGAGTCCTTGCTAAAGTCTTAAAAAAGAAACAAAGGTAAGGCTGATGTCTGCAAATGCTACTGAGTCCATGGGATACAATGTCTTACTTAGAAGATTCATCTTCTCAGTACGCGGAGCACCAGCAGGAAAGTTAACAGCCCGTCCTTCATCCTGCCAATTAATGGGGGTTCACTTCTGGCAGCAGAGGCATCACTGTGCTGTTTCCTAGCTTTCTTCAGAATTGGGTACCACTGAGTCAAGTAGGTATTTAAGCATACCCTTAACATAACTGCAAATATTGCCACATTCCCCTGTAGAATGGAATTTGCTTGTATTATTATTTTTCTAAAATAACCCTAGGCCCAAACGGAGAAGGGGGTTCAGTGCCAGAGACTCTGACTCTGAAAAAGAAATGAGTCTACCAAAAGGGCGGGCAATTTAAATAGTCAGAGTAGGTAAGTGAATACTGTCATATATTGAATACCCTATTACATTGGCAGGGAACTCATTAAATATTGTGCAAAAGATTATAGAGCTATAGGTTGGACTCAGCTCTCCTCTATCCCTGCTGAGTGCATTAGCCATAGTGTAATAAGGCCAAAAAGGGCAGTTTTAAGCAGGAGGGAAAAGGAATCAAGGGAGCAAGCAGCACAGTTGTTAATGTAACTGTGGTTTTGCATATGTGTGAAAAAGGAGAGCAAGGGTCATTCTGCAGAGACATAAAAAGAAAAGAATAAAGATTGGAAAGTGAGTCAGGAAATAACTCTGCAAAAAGATGGAGCAATTAGCCTTTTCCTATTTTCTTTCTTTACATTATTCCTCTAAACCTTATTGATTTTTTTTAACCGTGTAGATACAACATTTTATTTTTTGTTTTATTATAACACTCACCATCTCTTCAAATTCCGATTGATCTGGCTTTTGCTTTAATCATCCAATTAATACAGCTCCAGAAAAACTCAAGGGAGATGTACCTAACGCTGAGAACAAAAAACTATACAGGCAGAGCGGTGCTTATGACCCTGTTGGAGGCTTTTTGATTATGCCTAACTACTGTGATCAATACTCTAGGACTTTTAAAAACATGCATATTGGGTGAAATGTAAATGGTGGCTTTTTTTCCTCTATAGGTTTTATTTAAAACTAATTTGCTGCATTCCGCTCTGAGTCACACAAATGCAAATCTCGAGTGCATTCATTTGAACCACAAGCAACAAGAGGAACATTTAGACCTAAATGATGTATGTGGGTATGGATAGCTGTGACCTGAGGGAGTTAAAAACATAGTATTGTGGATATATTCCTTGGGTATCAGGGCAGAGGAGCATTGCACCCTGATAGGCACAAGGTTCTCCATAGTTTTCTCTTGTTGGATCAATAGTACTTAGGTAGGCTATAGACACTGAAACAAAGCTGCAAATTTAGCTCTGAAAAAAAGATGGTAGCTAAGGTTGTTTTTCTCCCTGTAAGTTGGAGGGGGTTATATTCCCTCTGCCCCGAGACGAAATCTCCCGAAACTGTGAATCAAGAACCTTAATTCTGGAAAAATGTATTTACTCTCCAATTCTCTCCTCAGAATCACCACCATTCCTAAATACTAAGACAGAAATGATTTTTTTCTGGTTGCTTCATTGTTTGTTTTAGTTTCTTCTCATAAATGCTGAAAATCTGTTTTTATGAAACTTTTGATCAAGTTTCAGAGAGAGCTTTTTCAGTTAGTACTGAAGCCACATATAGATCTTCAGTCTACATCTGGGCAACATAAGACCTGGTGTATCTTTCTCTAAACCCTAATATTAGACCTTCTCTGGATGTTGGCTTTGGATACAGCATGAGATACAGCTGGTGTCTCAGCGGGTACCACTTCACTCTACGCAGAAAAAGTTGTGGAGAAAATCAGGTCCTGAGGGAGAAAGGCATAGTTATGCATGGAGAAATGTTTTGGGACTTTTTTTTTTCTTTTTAGCTGAAACAGAAGCTTCCATGAAGACCAAATACCTTTCTGCTTGCTTGTGCTTCCTTGCTCTGAGCTTGCTGCTAGTTAGCTTTATTTCATACTCTCTCTGCTTCACCCCTGAAAAGGATCATCTGCTATTTTAGGATGTCTAATGACTTTTACTAATGCTAAAAGCAGCACTTGGGTGTACTTCAGCCTACTTTAGGATCTACCTGAAGGGTAGTGTTATCCTGAAGCCTCTCTCCAATGTGGCTTCGTGCACCAGCAAGCTCTGGCACGGCCACTGGAGAAGCTCTTTGCAGGGCAGTTACGCGGGTGGTTGCAATGGGAGGTACAACCCATGGCATGCTCATCGGCTGCCTTCCCAGAGAGGCAGAGACACAACCAAAATATTTCCCCTGGTCTTTGCTCTGCCTCAGAGCAACCTGCATTGCAGTGTGAGTTAAGCCAATTTGGTGCCTAAAGAATGATTTCTACCACCAAGAGTTGCCAGGCTGTAGGTGAGTAAGCAGCAGCCCTGTGCCAATTTCCCCTCTATCATAAGGAATCACCACTTGTTTACTTGACAGAGCTACAAGTGTAAACAGCTGTACATTTCTGTGCATACAAGATGTTACAAGAGTAAAACAGCAGCCATGCATATTATGTGTTTCGGTACTCTACAGGTTCCCTCTCTTAGAAAGCAGAGAGCATTGTGCAATGGCAGGAAGAGGGGAATTTTACCATTCACCCAGATGAAATTACCCTGCAGGCAGGGAGGAGGCGTTTGGCTGAGCACCGCAGCCCTCAAATTGCTCCGGATCCAGAGCCATATCCATCGGTCAGCAGCCACCGTGTCACCTGTCAAATTGTCTCCACAGGAGCCGCAGTGACTGGATGCCCTGGTGACTAGCGCGTGGTTAAATCAAAAGGGGAGCAGGCAAACAAATCCAGAGCTGGCAGGCAGGTTCGCCCCCCATGTAAGCGTGCTTAGTTCAGGGAAATCACTCCCAATAGGCACCAGAGACTAACAAATCTGTCTGGAGGGGTGTAGATGCAATGTAACGGTGCCAGAAGTGTTGAAACAGCACCTCACTTCCTGGTGAAACACAGCTTTTTGTTAATAATAATAATAATCTTGTTTAAGTGGGTTCCAGATGCTGTTAAATATTTGTGCCTTACCAAAGTACAGCAAAAACCATATAAAATTTGCTTTTTAAGGATTAGACTGATAGCAAGTGGAAGGGATATCAGAGAGGGATTGAGACAAGGAGAAGGAGTCATTTGAAATAGATGATTATGGGCTTATGTGCTGCTCAGGTACAGCTGCAAGGAGAACTCAGAAAATAAATAAATAAATAACTACCTAACTAACTAAATAAATAAATCGATAAAGGTTGTTTCTGATCCAAAAAGCTCACAGGCCAAAACACAAGCAAAGCCAAAGAATCCAAAAATAAATGAATGTGTGCATTTACACTTCAAGAAATTTACCCCAAGAAATTGGTGCATTTACAAGCAAATGTCCTTTTGATTCTAACTAAAACAGAAGAAAGTACTAGGTATCCAGGTAAGCCAGGATCCTGCCTCTGGGAATACTCACTAATACATGCTTTTGAAGCAAAGTTTGTAGCCTCCGATCCTTTCGCAACATCTCTTTAAGCATTCAGCAAATTACTTTCTCACCTCACTGCAACCAGACCTCTCCTTCACAAATTTGTCGGTCTTTTATGAAAATCATTCATAAGTTTTACTACACTTTCCTTTCAGAAAGGAATGTTGACTCAGCAGGAATGATTCTGAATGGTGAAAATCAGTTTGCTTCCATTTATTTCAGTGGAGTATCGGTAGTTTACATCAGCTGAAATTCTTGCTCTCATTTCTTATGAGTTCTATTGCAAGAAAAAAAAACCCACATACATACTCAAGGAAACATATAATGGATCTGTGAAGGTTTTCTTCCTATGAAACCACGTCTTTGCAAGTGTTAACCACAGTCTTGTGTCTATAAATAAAAAAAGAGGACAGAAAAATAATCATGTCAGCAGGTTGATTTCTTTCTGTACATCTTTAGGCCACATAAGGGAGTTGAGAACACCGCACCATCTACCCGTCTATCATTTCCCCAAACTATTTCCTCTATTTCCTGCTCGTTTTTACAATTTTCACCTCTGTAATGACATTCTGGGTGATCCACCAGTGCACTTCTAAACCTCACCTTGCTTCTTTCTGACCAAGCCTTGTTAATCATACCCAATCTAATAATAGCAGTGCTAATAACACCTTCTGATACAATATCCTCCTCCACAGGCCTTCTAGGTTCTTCGGATGGCTAATGTCTTGTTAAAACTTTTTTTTACTTATTAATTTTGTCTGTGACAGAGCTTGATTAGCTTCTAAATTACCCTGTTCCTATTTTTAGTGCACTATGCCCCTACCCTTCACACACAGTTTAATCCCAAAGTATTAATTCGTCTCCATATAATGCTGACTTGTCTTTCTTCAGGTATCCTAAATCTTCCTGTTTTCGTTTGAGGTCCATCTACCTTTGTTTTAACTCTTATTACCTTTCTCATTACTTTTACTGCTCTCTGTTCTCCATTGACGGACACAATTGCTTTGCAACAGCCACGGGTAGTGCTGGAGAGGTGAAGGGTCAGGTTCACTCTTTGAAAGAACTCACCTCATGTCCCGCTTAAATTAGCAGTTGCAATAATGCACTGAGTTGAGAGAGGGAGGGATGGGGGATTTTATGTCTCTAATTACTTCAGGGTAAGTTGTGAACTCAGCTGTCTATAGAAGTAAGAGTTGGCAGAGGAACCGCTTCTCCTCACTTTGTTACTTGCTAGTTGTGTTTTCATGCAAGCAGAAGGTGGGACAGAGTGTGGCATGAAAGGGACTTAGTGACAGACACTTAGCCACAAATAAAGAGAAGAAGAAAGGAAAAGATATAGGATAGGAAACTAGGTTTGATCTCCTTTCTGCCCATTAAATCTCTCAGATGTCAATGAAACCCCATGATGTCAGTGGACAGGACTGACAGTAGTATTTGAGCCAACATCTGTAATGGGACTGGAAACTTATTTATCAGATTTATGATCAAATTTGTCCAGTTTCTGGCAGAGCATCAGTGGAACTCTGGCCTTATGGCCTACCCTGCCAACTTCCTACCTCCTCCAGGAATCTTTAAAGAAAGATATATAGGACCCCCAAGTTATCTTTGCCTCTGGAGTTCCTTCCTTCCAGAAATTAATCAGACTTCAAGCTTTTGAAATTTAGTGTAGCATGAATCTTGTCATTTTCAAATCCTGCTAGTACTACTGTGGGGTGGTTTGCAGTCTCTGCAGGTCCTGCCAAGTCACCACAAACCTCTCGCCACTTGCTTCCTCCAGTCTAACGCCTGAGGAGATATGCTTAGTCATTTTAAACAATTTTTCCGTGTTGACTACTGCTGTTGAATGAACAAGGTTTTCCTGTTTCAAATGTTCTTTACTGGAAAAGTGAAGATACAGCTGAGTTGTAACATGAAATACACAGGATTTTAATTTAAAATATTAATGTGGAAAACTAATAAAGCATTATATCATTTTTAAACTCCAGAGAAGGAAATGATTGAATTTTGATTTACTTCATCATCTCTAATTTGAAAAGGTGGAGAGAAGAGGGCAAAGAAAGGAAATACGGGCACAAAATACAGAAGGCAGAATTTCTCAGGAGTGCTTCCGCTCTCATGTTCCATCTTAGTCGCCATCCTAACTGTCCTGCAAGACTCCAATCCTGATTACTTTATCTACATATAGCCCAAGTCCACACAGATTGCTGACAGCGATAGCAACAAATATCCTGGTCTTACTGTAAGGGACAATGTGTCATGGAACGAGGAACCTCACTGATCATGTGCATATCCCTCCCCTTTTATCCCCCTTCAAGTTCTGAGAAAAGCAATCAAGATAACCTTGAGCAGAGATCTCTTCCTTCCATGTCACTCATACAGTCCTCTGGCACAAGTTGTCTGACTGACTGCCCTTCATTACTATGAAGCCATGTGAACTAAGGCAATTTCTCAAATTTGGGGGAGAATATGCTAAAATGCTTTCATCTTCTACCTCTATGCTGCTCCTGATACACTGGCTATTTGAATTAGTATGATGGTGATTACTTTATTGAATATGCTGGCGGAATTTGCTCATTCTAGGTTTATCGAAGACATGGGGTTGATGACTTGACCTTGCGGCTCCTTGCTGGAATGTGACTCCGGTGTGTGGAAGGGAGGCAATGAGTCCCGCTCTCCTAAGAGGTGCATAATCAGTATCCAAAATGAGTCTCCTGTAGACATTTTGCTTAACAACAAATTTAATGGAAAGGCTCCTTGTAACACAAAAAGAGATGAGCCACACATTCCACAGCTTTGATAATCAAATCACTATTTCTGTAGCCTTGAGGGATATCTGCTTACAGCAAAATTCAACATATAGTTTAATTTACTTATCTGATCTTTCTCTGCACATGAATAGCTCCTATTTCCTGCTCTATTTCAAATTTTCTTACATAATTCAAATGGCATCACAATGTCTGTGTATGTGTTTTGTACTGATGGTATCGACAACTGACAATAAGAAGGTTTTATTTCTCTGTTCTTGTCCCTTCCCCCAGCTCCAGCTATTTAAGCTGGAGCTCAAAGGGATTTATTTTTGTTGATCTTAATTCTGTGCCAGTGTGATTATTATTAGTGTTTTAAATTCTAACCTCTGATCCCTTTCATCTTTTTTTTTATTGTTGTGCTTTTACTAATCCCTAGTTCTTATAAAGTGCTTCTCATTTGTATATCTTGAAATGCTTTACAAAGGAGGCTGGAAGCACTGTTCTTACTTGACATGCTGGGAAACTAAGCACAGAGCAGTGAGGGATCATATACAAAAAAATGCAGATAGGCCAATGTTGAAAGAAATTTCAAGTTTTCCTGAACATTTTCCTTATCCAGTATGTTATATTGTTTCCCTTAGAGGATTTGAACAAACCAATCATAATTATTACAACTGTAATAAAAACCATCTTCCCTTCTTTTCACATTTGCTGGTACCAACTTTTTGCCTTCTATAACTCCTTTTCCGTGCTTTTGAATGTTAAGGTTGTTTAAAAACTTTTGACAAAGTGCAATTGCAAAGCAAATATTCTGGTGCAATTGACACTTCTCAATGTTAGTGGTTTTGAATGTACATGTATGCTTAGCAGGCTTGGACAGATCTGCTGGGTAAAGTCTGATGTTTCATAGCATTAGATTCTTTGCTTTTCCTGAGTTAGGAATGTAAAGAAATTGCATGAAAATAATCACATATATAAATGTGGCTAAGTGTGATAGAACGCACAACAACAATTTGATGATGTAGAACTTATAATGAGACACATATGTATTGCCTTATCACCCCAAACAGCTCTACCCTGCTGATTCAGTTAAAAAAAAAAAAAAATCTCCCCCTTCCTCTCCCCCCCCAAAAAAATCGACCATCTCAGCACTCTCTTGCTCATTACACCAACCTGTCAGAAATGACATCTTGGCCGAGGCCAGTTATTCCATGCTGACAAGGTGCTGTATATGCTTTTCTGCAATAATGTCAGCTTTTAAAGGTGCAATGTACTTAGGGAGGCTCATTTCTATGATTTGGCCAAAATGAGCCATTTGCCCTGTCAGTGAGGTGAGCAATACCTTAGTTTTCTTTAAATTAGGAATCATTTTCATGAAGATTGTTCTTGGAAAACTAGCTCCAAAGAGAGGAACTTTTTTTTTAAGAGATTGCTTACTGAGCAATTGTCTGATGGTTTTGTCGTAGTGTCTAAAACAGCAATAACGTTATCCTTAATATCGGACATATTTCAAAAATATCCTAAATGCAACCAAATAAAATTGCACTCAGGGACATATGCCTATAATCTACTATAAATAAAGAGATATAATATAAACATGACAGTTTAAAGGGCAATGATGTAATAAACGTGTGTTAAAATACTAGCAAGGCTGAAAGAAGAAGCTCAAGCCTCACTTGTGGAACTACAGAATTTTAGGGTAATTGACTTGCATTAAGTACAGAGTCCATGGAAACCTGAGAGGGGAAAACATCACTGTCTAAATGTCTGCAAGAAGGACAGCTTAGCAATTATAGGTCTGTACAGTGGTTACACACTAAGGTAGAGTTTATCCAGCTACAGATGTGAATGTTGTGAATGCATCAGCTAGTAAAATCTCAGAATTTACTGGAATCCAGAGGGTTTAGCAGTCTCATAGTTACCTGCTGCAATAGGAAGTCTTTCAACCGATGTGGCAGATTCTTGATGATCCCATGCATCTAGGTTCAATTTCCATAGATAATCACGTGTATTTAACAATAATTAATTATCAAAACCACTGAATTGCCTGCTTGATATATTTCTCCTTATAACTGTGTTGGATGCTTTATCAAACACCACTCCTTCTGGCAAAGTGTTCAGGTGTATACTTACGAATTACCTTAGTGCAAGTCCAACCTCTGCATATTACAGTATATTCTGAACCAAGATTTCTAATAGGCAAATGATGGATTAAAGTGATAAACTGCCTGAAATCATATCTCCCTCTACTGGCAAGGTTGCTAATTGCTAAAATGTATTAAGCCTAAAGCAAAGATTTTCAAGGCCTGAACTTTCAGACTGAAATGTTAAGGGTTTGAATCATGAGGCGGTGCTGTTATATAGATTAACGTGCATTTTCTTCATCTTGTTCACAGGAAATATTTGAAGACTGACCTCTCACTGAAAGGGAACGGAGGGTCTCACACCTATGAGGCAAAGAAGGAAATGAAGGTCTAGGAGAAAAAAGGATGGAGGTGACAAGGGATGGTGCTGTTCAATTTGGGTGGCCGTTCTAAAGAGACCTGTCCATTAGTGCAGCCTCAGAACTAATATTTCATCTCTCGACAGTTAAACCTTTTCTCATTACTGTTGCTAGCACTACAAAACCCTTTTTTAAAAAAATGCACAGAAAGTCTGTGCTAATGAGAAATTTACAACCTTTTCAGAAGAAATATCTGCATGTAAAATTTGTCAACAACTAGCTTTGTGTTATTTGAAATTATTTAGGGATAGCTGAAATGTAGAAAAGAACTCATGAATTTTTCTCTATTATTTTTTCTCCTATTTTCCATTAGAGCAAATCTGTAATAAAATAAGCAAATAGAAATAAAATATTCCACCAGCTGTCAGTGCATCAAGACACTACTGTTATAGGATATAGATTTGCCTACTCTCTCATTCCAAATGTCACTTCATGGGGATATGATGGGATACTCAGTCCTCATAGAGCATTAGAATAAAAAAGCTGAGAGGCATTTTTCCCATGAGTTTATATTTCTCACATGTATGCAGCAACGCAAAAATAAGTTCACAAAGGAGTTTAAGGCTTTAAGAAGTAACTCCCCTTCCCCAAAGATATTCTACTTGGAAATGTTATGGAGTAGGTTTTCAATCCTTCTTTTTTAGCATTTCCCATGTGCAGGGGCAGGAGCTGCTAGCATGATTAACATGATGAAGGTACTTTGCTTAAAACACCTAGAGAGTTACACCCAATAATAAATCCCATTGTAATAAGTTAGTTTTCCTTCAGTAGTATTCCAGCTATCCAAATACAAATAAGAGTAATAAACAAATAACTCTGAACAAGCCAGACCTATTCTTCTTACAGTATAGGCTGGAAAATAAAATGGAGATAGATTACTAAGGTTATTTTCAATTTGACAGATTTGGTCAGCGTTAGACAGAGTGATGATAGGTCATAGAAGCAGCTCAGTAACAAGACATGTTTAAATGCCTAAAACTTTAGACGCAGAGTTGTCCCAGCTTTTATTTGCACTCCTAATTAACAGCAGAAAGAAAGGAAGAAACCTAAAGGACATAAAGAAGAATTATCTATTACATGATTTTTTTTTTTTTTTTTTTTCAGATTGCAATCTGTGGCATATTGCTGCCTGGACGATGATACATGAACTCACCTTGGAAAGCCTAATGAAGGAACACCAAAATGCTGAAATCTGTGGTCTGTGGGAGAAGAAGCCCCTTCTGCAAAGAGCAGATGTCTGAAAATTATCCTGCAGCTTCAGGCAAACTCTGTCATGTCAGGGAGAGCACTTACTCACACAAATAGTCTCAACCCCTGCGGTGGAAGTATTTGTGCAGATCAAAATCAATGAGTTTTGCAATGTCGGGCCCATTCCCACAAAGAAGAATCTGACTCAGGCAGCAGCTCAAAGCCTTATTGATACAGGTGGAGGGATGCACATGTATAGCACAGACACAGGCATCCACACGCATGTGTGCAAACCACCGGACAAGTCAAACAAGCAGGCTTAGAAAGAGGAACTATTTGTCATCTCCCCTTTGCTGTCAAAATCACTCTTCCTTCAACACCTACATGATCTCAGACTCGTTTGCCTCTCTCCTGCAGCCATTTCAAAACAGCTCCTTCACTCTCCCCAGCACTCTCCCTTGCACTAGGGAGCAACTGCCTGCGAGCCTCTGAAAATGCACCTTGTTATCCCTTTCCAAAGCTTCATCGTTTCTCTCCTCCACTGCTATACCTATAAAACACACAGTGATGTTCAGGAGACAGGGACATTCACTGGGAGTGAAGCAAGCACAGTTGAGCGAGGCTCCTCAGATGCCATTTCACGGCCACATCCCTACGGCCACATCCATATATATATAAATATACATATATGGCTTCATAAGTCAGTGACAGGCTCTGCTCCTGGGGTAGAAATCCTTTCCAGCTTTTCCGGTGGAAAGATCCTGCGCATGGTGCTGGCTCACAGGCATCCAGGACTCCACGCTAACAAGATGTAGCTGAACAGAAGAGAAGTGGGCTTTCTCGCCCTCTTCCAAAAAAAGAAAGCAAGGAAAAAAAAATCACGTAATGTTCGTGACTAATTAAATTCTCACTCTAGTCATGATTAATGTAACAAATAATTACATCTTAGATCTAATATAGATACAACTAATTGTTCTGCCCACAGTGCATCGTGACTCACAATTAAACAGAGCTTCCAAAGCAACCGAGAGCAGATCTTAGGCTAACCTTTTGCCTTGTTGTGCTTTTGCTGCCAAAGGAATATACATGCCTACAGCTTTTGTATTCCCATTCACCTCACTGGCAGTGACAGATTCTTCTCTTATTAGATGTTAGACAAGCTTATTCCTTTTAACTTCATGTGTTCCCACTTTGTGAGACTGTAGGGCAAATAAAAAAAAAAAATAGAGACACAGAAAAGAAAAAGACTGCACCACCTCCAGGTCCCTCGAGAGTTCCCAGTCTGGAAAGATCTCTTTTTCTCTGTAGCTGTATCCGTACAGCCAGTTTGAAGGTTTTGAGTTGACTCCAATCTGGCAGCTAGATAGGAGTCTTTTTTTTTTTTTTTTTTTTTTTTTTTTTCAATATGTTTCTCTTTGCAGTTTTAATTGAAGAAACCTATGTTATGAAAACATACCTCTGGCCCTTTCAATGTCAACTGTTGTAGAAGGGAAGCATGGACTTTGTAGTTCACATAAGCAACACACTGGGTTTACTCAGTACCACACAGACATCTTTTTGATCACCATGTGCAGAGTCTGAATCTGCACCAAACAACTCAGATGGATTAACTAAAAAAAGGTAAAAAAACAAGGTCTGGAGAGAAGGAAAAGGTGGCTTTGAATCCTAAACACATAAAACCCGGTGGCTAAGTAACCAGTAACCTTAATAAGGCCAGGACTCCATTTCTGCTTTTCTGTTTCAGGAAAATCACTGAAATTAACTTCTGGTCTGGATAAAGCTTCCACCTCCTCCCCAGATATCCCCTTTGAAATTAGTTGAGTCACTTAATAGTATAAATACGGTACAAATAATGGTTAGGTGTGTTTGTTTGTTAATTTGTTTTCCCTGTGGCTTGCACATAGAGTCTATGAATAACTGGGACAAAAATTTGTTTGGATTTAGGTCAGCATTTATCCATAGCCCCTTAATGACACAGTACTAGTGTTAATTAAGTTATAATAGTAATAATACTAGTAGTGAATCTGAAGTACATGAATAGAGGATAATGAGGTACGAATCATCTTTTGACTCAGATAGTGATGAGATTGAAAGCTATACAGGTATAACTTTAAATCAGTCCAGTGACTTTTTTAGTCCTCAGACATGGAGACAAATCTGTAAGAATCTGATTTCCAGTTGAATATTCATTCAATTTAAGGCAAGAAATGCCTTAATTAATACCCCAAAACATTCAGGAGTGAAAAGCAATGTCATGAGAATTAACTAGCCAGTCCCTATTATTACAGGCATTTCAGGAAAGCTTGACTGTAGAAATATATCAGGTCTATGTCTTGAGGAGATAAATCCTTAGCTGATACACAGCATAGTGCAAGCAACTCCACAAAAGTCTTGTTGTTATAACCTGTCTTAATGTCCAAAGTAGTAAGAAGCTAAAACTTTTTCTTTCAGCTTTGAATAACAATAGAACATTCTTTTTTACTTGTCTACAGAAAAATATAAACAGGTAATTATATTTCACAGAAAAATATAAACAGGTAATTATATTTCTATTTCTATTTCTATTAATTTCTATTTCTATTATTCTATTTCTATTTCTATTAATTTCTATTTCTATTAATTAGTGGAAATTAATTGTTCACTACTGCGAAAAAGGAAGAACCGGGTTCTTCAATGTGCCTATCCCTCACTGACTTCCAAGGGCCCTTCTGGTCCAATTTGTCCGTAAGTAACAAAATGGCTTCCAACTTTACGCTTCCCTTTCTGCCACTCAGGGTTCATTTGAAGGTGTGCACTGATGCACTGCAGTTTTGTAGCAAACTCTAAGGCACTCTCAGCAGCACCAGAGTAATATCCTTCGTGGAAACTTACTGAAAGGATTTGCTGCTTGAAGGATGGCCATGAAGCTCTGGAACTAGGTTTTATGAAGTTGATGAACATTCACTGAGGATTAGGCTGTGCTCATCAAATGATCTCACTTTTTCTTCAAATTAAAGAGTGTTGCAGCTTTCTCTCTTCTAAATCTAAGTGCTCACAGCAAAAAAATTGTTATAAATGTGCATCCTTCCTCTCCCTTCCTGCTCTGCCAACTGCACTTCATTTATGGTTTCAGATTTTTTTCTTATTTATTCCTTAAATCTATGTGCCAAACAGCATGCTCTATGGTATAATAAGCTTAAAATAAATTTGTAGAAATGATAATGTTTCCTAGATAATCTGTAATACAATGAAATGAATCAAGATGATGAAAAAAGGGATGACTGCCATTTGAATTTACATGATGCCTATGTCTTCTCTGTGGATATTCTTACATTCTGAAGTAATTCCCCTTTGCTGGTTCACATGGTGGCTCTGCCCCTCTCCTTTTCTTTGCAGATAGTAAAAAGTCTGGGTTAAATCCCAGCAGGTGTAAATCAGCCTTTCTCCAAAACTCATCAGAACAAGACCAGTTTGTAACAGATAAGCACTCGGCCCCACTGACTATTATTTGACAATGAACCTCACCTCAATGGAAAATTTCAGCTTAGTCAGTATGTAATATCCTGAACTGCAGTAAGCGGGTTGTCAGATCTGTTACCTTTTGTCTAATATCCACAAAGATTAGTATCTCGAATGAGATACTACAACTTAGTGCATAAATGAAAACTGCTGCTAAAGCAGTGCTCTAGGGCCTGTAAACTCTGACTAATTTGTCTCGTCTTTCAAGCCAAAAGCCTGTGTGGATTGGGTTTTGGAGTGGCCAGAATTCCACCAAATGTCCCTTCATATAGGAAGCATCATCAGTTCTTTACAGTTCATTTCCTATGGACTGAAAAGATTCCAGAAACATGAAAACGGGCATGAATTTGTAGAGAGCTGCAAGACAGATATGGAAGATAAACTTGCCTCCACATACTAGAACATGACTCACAGTTTCTCTAGTCACTTACTCGCAGCAAGTCAATGCTTATAACAAATCTTCACGATGGGATCTGGAAGCAGTTGCCTGCAGGTCCGGATCCCATCATCATGAAATGGGTCTGGCAGAACCCGTGGCTGTAACACGCTCTCAGCAGGAAACATCCTCCATCAGCATTAGGCATGGATAGTTTCTTCATGTAACTCTTTTGTCTTCAAATGAACTATGATCTTCATGCAGGAAATTCCTTGTCCTCCATTTGTTTGAAGTCACATAGCGGAGAACATAGTGATCCATAGCCCTTAAAATGGGCATAGAACCAAGCTAAAAAGATCAGACCTAGAATTCAGGCATTTTCATTTTCTATATGCTGGCTAGCTAATTCACCTTTCATTAAAGTAAGTGGAAAAGTTTCTTTCAACTTTGCAGCACACTTCCAGGGCCTGCAAATCTTCAGGCTTTTGTGTGCAAGAGGTTTATGTTTTAGCAATCTGACCGTATATTTATTGTAATTTTTCCAGAGATTATTTTCAGGTTGTTCAAATTTTTGGAAGGATAATGTATATGAGTACTACGCAATTTGAATGAGATCTGTCTTACCTAACTTCAGCTATCTAAGAAGTGAAAAATCATTTCAGGATTTTTTCATATTATGTGGCAAAAAAAATTGGCCATATTAAAGTTCAGAATTAACTGGATGCTAGAAGGACCTATTTTTATTCATTGATATTAGAATGAGTCTAGATAACTATCTTAATAGATACACGTGTTTGGTGACTACCACTCCACTATACATCTGAAAGCTGATGTTATAGGAGTACTAATAGTGTAAAGCTAAGACATCATCTTAAGTCTCAGAAAGTTTTATCAACAAAGCAATAGTGTCAGAAAAACAACAAAGAAAGAAACCCATGGATGTCTTCAAGTGTTTCTGATTTTAGAGTATTATAGCTTAAGATTATGAAAAAAAATAGATATACTCTAATTTTATAAATTGTTTTCAACACATCTACAAGCCTTTTTTTGTTTTCTTTTTGTAAAAGGCAAACCTTACCATAATATCTTGATATATATCTCTTTCCTAGGTGATCTGTTATTTCTCAGAGTTTTCTGTATAACTGTTCTTTTTCATTTCCACTACCCAAACTTCCCAATTTATCCACAAGACAGGCAGTGTGTTGCTTCCAGCAACTGCACCAGGACTTTTCCTGAGAGACCACTTCTTGGTGTGATATGAGTTAGTTCAATCACCATGGTCTGTGCCTTTGCTACTAAATCAGTAAAGAGTGTCAATCACTGCCAGTCATGATGCTTTCATCTTTGGTATGGAGAATTACCATTTTGACAGTGAAAAACAGAAACTCACCTCCCACAGGCCACTGCCCAGTCTTCCTGGGGTTTGGATGTTTGATTACTTCCAGAAATTGAACTTTGGATACAGGTAGGATCCTAA
The DNA here is from genome assembly GCA_013398735.1 of Nothocercus julius. NCBI lineage: Eukaryota > Metazoa > Chordata > Aves > Tinamiformes > Tinamidae > Nothocercus > Nothocercus julius. The sequence goes on from VZSV01000045.1 coordinate 3,578,527, forward strand.
TACATTTTTTAGAGGTCACTACACCTGTTACAGAAAATATTCTTTGATATATTTCTTAAGTGCAAGTGCAAGCTTCTTAAATTTGAATTTTGCTATGCCAAAAGTAAATACACTGAAGCTCTTGTGAAATAAATATTCTTTTCAGATTTCTCTTTCTGGGATAGTACTTGTTCAAATGCCTGGTAATTTAAAATTCACATTGATGTTTTGTGCAGTTGTTAACTAGAAGATCCTCTGAACTTCACTCGTCAAACTTTACGGGATATATTTCTGACCTTCTGAACATGTGGATAGATAGAGATGTAGAAGTAACTATAGATATTAATGTGCTGTATGTATGTGCTATGTGTGTGTGTATGTATGTATGTGCTATACATGGCTATATATAACACGCACAGAAAGATATGGATTATTTGTCACTGTACTTTTAGTTTACAGGGGATTTCTGTTAAGTTCTTAGTTTGACAAAATTATACTGACTTTCATAGTCCAGTAAGTCAACTTGTGTCCATATGATTTTATATTGTCAGATAACGTGCTTCTTTCTTTTAACTTGGACTCACACAAGTAAGTTCACCTCACATACAGACTGGTTAGAAACCTGCTACAGATAGTGTGAGCAATATTATGGGGGCACAGTATTACTTGATTTTAGATTCTTTTCACAATATTATGCCTATAGTTTCTGAATGCCTTCCAGAAACTGACCAAACAAGCAATATCCGCCACTGTGTGAACAATATCTGCCATGTGTAGCAACATGACTTCTTCCTGTAAAGAAAAAGTGCACCTGTGGTGAGCTTTAAGTTTTTTGTTTGCTTGATTTTTATAGTCTAGAGTATGTTCTTTTTGGAAACTCATATGGAATGCTGTTATTCTTTTGGGAACCAAGATATAGAGTGTGATCACCTGAGTATTTAATTCCTACGTTGTTGCATTTTCCTGCTTTTTTTAACCTGCTTGCTTTTATCTAGTTGAACTACCATCCTTCATCTTCAAGCCTCATAACATTTTTAAAGAAAAAATAAACACCAATAACCTTTGTTAGCATCAGAATAAGTAAAATAGAAAGTTGATAACTTGTTTGCACACACTATTTTTCATTTTATCTCTGAGATGAATATAACATTAAGGTCCAAGTGTTATACTGTGTCCACCAGAAGCTGTTTCTCTTAACATCTGAAGCAAATTTAGCATTATATGTTTTAAAAGTAGTAAAATGTTGTCTGTTTCATAGTATAAACTTGTACTATTTTATACCAGTACTAATTCCTGGCACTATTCAAATTGCACAATCCCTGGCAGGAGATGAAAATCTGATCTCTCAAAACAAAGCATTTCAAAGAGAGGAAACATCTCACATCTTGGTTTCCTTTCCATCCGATAGCGGTAAAAAGCAAACCCAAATAATCTCTTCAAAAGGAATTCTAGGCTCTTTCTGCAAACCTTCTTACTTCCCCTAAATATGTAATGCCTTCTAGGGAAATGTATCTAGATTGAACTGAAGCCTTTGATTTTCAGGACTGTGAGTGCTAGTCATCATGTGGCAGTAATAGTGCAAGACAAAGGCAATCGCAAGGAAATCGCAAAGGAAATCTATGGAATACCTGGAAGAGGTGGGTATGAGGAGGGTTCAGTTGTCTTTAGTGACAAAAAAAAAATGAAGGAGAGCAATGATGTCAGATCAAATACACAAGGATGGGACTGAGGAAAGAATAATTTGCTGGAGGATATCTTGCAGTAGAAGCTACACCAGGATAGTAGTTAGTATTGTTACTAAGATGAAGGAGAGTTTCCATCTACAAAGGTATTCTATATGTTTTGGTAATGAGTTACTATTGGAAGAAAATCAGAGAACTGGTCATGAAATGCAAGGTGGTGGAAAATGGAAGACCTCCAGGAATCGTGACAAACTTCCAGCTCCAGAATTTATTCCTTTAAAATTAGGAGCTTGGAGATCCATATTTAACAAAGGAACATAAATAAAGATAAGGACGAAAGTAAGGGAAAGTAAAAAACTGTCTGTGGCTATGAATCTCTGTAGCTCTGCTGAAGTATACTACACTTATTGAGGCTGTTTGAGGATCTGTCCCATTACATTTATGGCTTCTTGTTCAGTAACTAGGAACAGTACAGAATGCAACCTGTGTATGACCAACACAAAGCAGCCTGGTAATAGAGCTTGATCATTTCTGCTGGCTTTTAAAATGGAAATTGAGGACGTGTACTATTATATCAGGTTCAAATAAAGCTGTGTAGGAAGCATAGAAAGGGAACCACGCGGGTTATGTCATACTCAGTCTTCTCTTGTTTAAAGACTCACAGACACATAGCTCTGAAAAGCAAATATGATTCTCATTAGAAGCATACACAATACAGAAAGGAAAAAAGAGCCCACAAATCCTTAGTGTAGCTTATTCATTGAAGGAGATGCTGGCTGACAAAGGGTCAGAATGCCATGAACCACAGAGTCTGCAGATTTATGAGGAAAAAAAAAGTATTTGTTTCTGAAAACCCAGTTAGACAAGTTATAAGAGCCCCTAGAGAGTTTTAGCTTGTCTGTCCAGCACCTACAGAACAAATAACTGACATTTTTCCCTGACCTTGCCAGCATTACAGCTTATTTTAACAAGGATAAATCTGGAAAAAAAAGTCTCTAATGCATTAAGCACAAACATGCTAAATTCAACATCAGGAATGCAGGTCTGTTTACAATGTGCCTGAGAGACTCCAGGAAATCAAAATGGACATGAATATGTAGATTATTTTGGCTTTGAGCAAGCTGTAGCTAATGTAAAAAAAAAAAAAAAAAGCATTAATATTTACATTATACTGTACATTCTCTAGAGGTAAAACAGATAGGAGTAAGAAAAAAAAAAAAAAGAGTATAGCTTTGGGAGGGAAAGATACTTGTGAAGAAATCAAAGTGCCTTACACAGAAGTACATTCTTTTTATAATAATGAAAACAATAATAGCAACGATACGAATAGATTGAAGAATTCCAGGACATTTGAAGTTAGATGTAAAAGGAGGACAAAAATGTTGGTAGTATGAAGACACATGAAAGAACCCATGCCTGACAATAAGTACAAAGATGACAACAAATTAGGAACAAATTAGGAAGAACAATTTTGAGCTTCTTATAAAGAACAACAAGTAAAAAAAATAAGTTTTATGCTATCTATAGTTAGAATAAAGGGCAGAAAAAATGGAATAATGTTTAATCATAGAAAAATAAAACAGTGGAAATAAAAAACAAAAAAAATGGAATTAGCAAAACTAGCATTAACTAGAAAGAGCAATGGAAGAATTAAATATATTCTTTATTTGGTGCTGTGATTTTTAAAGGCAGCTGGTAGGGTTAAGTGGGCAACTCCCTTAAGGCTTCTTTAAACTATCGTTTGATATATTTAATTACACCAAAATATCTTAACTTAGTATTGTTCATAAAATATATTTATGGCACCAAAAATTAGAAACTATCAGAGTTAATGATACTAGTTCAACTTTAATTTTCACTTTGTCTTCCAAATTCTTATTGACCTTGTGTGCAGTGTGACAAAGTCTTTAATTAAATCATCACATACATTGCTTGTGTGACCCTTTCTCCTCTCAGGAACCCTAACCCATTCTCTTAATGGGATAAACAAAACCCATTTGATAAGGTATTTTCACAGCTTAATTTCTTTCTTTCTTGGTGCTCATGGTGATTATGTCTACAAATGAACAAAAAACATGTTGCAGCAGGAGAGGATCAGTAAAACAAACCGACCGGCTCTCAGGCACTATCAATATATGTAGTTTGATAATTTCATTTCAGACTAGATTTTACACAACTAGCCAAAACGATTAATGTCAAAATCACTCACTAGTTTTAGATATTACCCTAACATTCCTAATCCTGTTCTGTTTTGTTTTGAAGAAAATATATATATATTTTCATAGTGACCTGGTATCTCTGTCAAACCATGGCAGATGATGAGGGCAGCCCATGCATAAGAGCTGAGGAGCTCTATATGCCACAGACAGAAGTACTGTTCTCCCATCAGGTAAATGTCCTTTCCTCTCCTGTCCATCAGACTTATGGTTCACAGGCTGCATGGTCCTATTAAACAGAAGGCTGAGAAGGTTGGATCTCATAGGTCATTACATCGAAGGAGCATCTGGGAATATCTTCTCAAGGTGATACTGCTGGTCTATTCATGTTTCCACCGCTGCTATTTCCCTCTCTTTCTGGCATATTTCAGGATCAACTTCCTCATCCCATGGTGAATTTCATGAGTCTCACTATTCATTATCACTTCATCTCAAAGCAACCTATAGCTTCAACTATAACAAACACAGACCAAAATGGAAACACATGATCAAAGAAGACAGTAACATAAAATCAAGAAGACAAATACATTAGTTTCCAGAAATTTCAGAGCCATTTGATAAAGTTAACCAAAATGCTGAAATTTTTGGCAAAGCTATGACACCTAAGAAAGAAGATATGAAATTGGAAAGCACAAATTCAACCTGAATGGGAAAAAAAAATGCAGTTGGTGACCCTGCCTACAGACATTTTTCAGCATATGAAGAAAAATGTGGATGTTACAAACAGTGGAAGAATCAATTGAACAACATTCTCTAGGGCTCCAAAATACCTTAAATCTGAAATTAAGGGACTAATGCCATTTGACAACAGATAATCTCCAGGTTAACATAACCATCTTGTCCTCTGCTGTCAATATAAATTAACTATTTGCTGAAAGAAAAAGAAGGACAAAATGGTTTTGGTTCTAAGCTATCCTTATTCCTGGATGGTGAATGTTAATGAAGTAATCCAGCAGGGATGCATTTAATTTGCCAGATAATTCAAGCCCTTGCTTTGCACATAATTCCTTACATCATCCACATGGTAGTTTGTTCAAAAGCTGTTTCATCTGGACCAAGCCAATGACTTTTCTCCAGGATGAAATCCTAGTAGAGTTTCGGGGGGCAGTTCATGCTTTCACACTGCAGGAATGAGATCATACCCAGCTGCTCCATTCTACAAAGACTGCACTCCCTGTTCCAGCAGGACTTGCACCACCAACAGTGCTACATTCTCTTGCCGTGCTTCAGAGATGCAGCATATACCCTTAGCATTATCATATAAGATATTTCTATCAGTCATTCAGGTAGGCTGCAGTACAGTCTCAGACACTTTAAGGGGATTTAAAAAAAAGTAAGTTAATCTGAAGGCCAGAAGACCAATGCACAAAGGCTTTGGAAAACCAAACCAGACAGTACAAAGTATGGACACAGTGGCACAAGGGAAGCGTGTGGAGCACAGTGTACACAAGCTTCGCTGCAATACCCGGCCTGTGAATGAAGACTTGTAATTGTCACTTTGAATGATCTGCACCACCTTTCTGGTACTGAACTCCACCTACTTAAACCATCATCCTGGGGCAAAAATGCAAGGGAACAAATAAGTACCACACACACCTCGCAAGTCAGTAAAATCTGACTTTGTTGGACCCAATGTGAAAAACACATTTCAAGGGAAAACACCCCTGTTTTGACAATACCCTGCCACTGGGAACTGTCAGTGAGAACATCCACCCTGATTTCAGCTGTCAGATTCATGATAGTTGGGATTCAGATTGTGTATAGCTTTATAAAATCTTTGAAAACTCATCAGCTAGAAGTGAGAGAGATGTATCTCAGCATCACAGCAGGTGGAACAGTGAGCAGATTGCCCAAACATATAAAAAAAGGAAAAGCAGATTTAAAAATCGGGTTGCTCAGGTTCACAATTTTGGCAGATTAAAACTTGGGTGGTACTGAATTGAACTCATCTAATAAATTTTAATTTTGCTGTATATCAGGATGTATTCTAATGCTAAGAGTCCTATCATCCTGGATATTCCCTTTGGGCACTTCAGAGGGTAATTCAGATCTCTGGTGGATAAATAGCCCTGTACAAATAACTAAATCTTAGCACTAATCACAGAGAGTCTGGAATAACTAGACTCCTGAGTTCAGCACCTCAACTAAACATGTAAAAATGAAGCAATTAATACATTTATAATTGTCTATAATGCTAGCCATAAGCATTAAGATGTCATGGATCTGACCTCACTAAAATTAAAAAAGCTTCAATAAAATAATTCTAAGAAATGATTATATAAAATATATATATAGAAAAATATATATAAATTATTAATGCTCAGTAACCAAAGTGTTTCTGCCTAACCATAAAAGATAGGAACCTATTTTGTATTTTCTGTTTGTTTTAGTAACAGTTGAATTTGCATATAATCAAATCACTCTATGAGTCTTTAAAAATGTAAACACCAACAAAATCTCATTACTTATATCATCATGAAGTGAAGAATTGGCAGTATGGTAGCAAATATGAGAGAGATGTGTATATGCAGAAATCTCACTATGTGCACAATCACAGACAAACTAGCTTTTAGGAGGGTAATTTGTGTGTAGAAATGCCCATTTGTCATATATAACTACCAGGCAGGAGGGATATGGGAATACCTTTTTGTGAAGAACATATTTTATACTTCAAAGTGATTTTCTTTTCATCTGGGTTTTCCTTTGTTGCCAATATCAACTCAGTCTGAAAAACTTCCCTCATAAAATTGCTTCACTACAAAGTTGTATTCCAAGCTGTGGGTTTTTTTAAAAAAATCTTTTGTGGTTTTGTTTGTTTGTTTGTTTTTAAGACAGATAGGATGAGACCAATACTCTAAGTGATTAGCAGTCAACAATTTTAAATGTAATTAAAAGAACTAGAATCCACATCATTTGAAGGATGAAGTCTCCTATTTCTACTTCTCATGTCAATATCAGGAATTCCTTCACATTCCCCATCTCATCTTTATATTTCCATAAAAGTACTGAGAAATTAGCAAATATAAAAGAACAAAATACAGGACCGTCAAAGGAATACAGAATTAAAAATGGCTTGTTGAGCAAACACGTGAGGAAAGCTGCATGAAGTAGGTACAATGGTCAAAAGAGTGAAGTCCCTTGGTCAACAAATATGAAAGACGTTCTCAAGTAGCTAAATGGACTTTGAAGCTCCAGCTTTGTTTTATCTTACAAATCAGTTAGCACATGGAAATCATTTAATGAATAATGAATAGCCAAGAGGTTAAAAGTCAGATCCTGGGAGCATTTAAGTATCTTCTTAAGCGTATATCTCAGAGTAATGCCATGGGATTAACAAGGAGAGTTCGCTGTGCCTGTATTGGACACAGTCATGCATCCTCAAATCTCAGCTCTATTTTCTGTTAGCTTTTTTGAATAAACTTTCTGTCTCTTTTCTGCCTAGCCAAATAATTACTTGCTATGTCCCTCTCTCATGACTCCATCAGGGATCAGGATGAGATGAATAGTCACCTATAGTACTGTTTATGAAATAGCGTATAGCAGCTTAAGATACTGTCTTCCAATGTGCAAGTCATTTCCTGTTTTCTTGCCTTTCAATAGCAGTCCTTTGGCAGATAGGAAAGACGGTTTATATTTGAATAGCAGACATCCAAGCCAAAATATTTGCTCATGAAGTAATTGAGTGACTGGAAGACAAAGATAATTTTCTTATTATTAATCCTAACAGTTTAGCTCAGAGTACCTGCACATTTCCACCGCACATTCAGCTTCATTGAATTTTTTTTTCTCCTTTTTGACATGTGGTTATTTAATCTTCTGCCAACACCATCTACCAAATGCATTTTTCCCTGCTATGTGCATGAAGCTTTTATACTATTGATGTTTTCACAGTGAACGGTGTGTGTGTCAAATTATAGCTATTGATCTCTGTTTGTTTCTTAATGTGTATAGTTTTTTTAGATAGCATTATATTTTGCCTGATTGTGGATATATAAATAAAAGAAAGAAAGGGGAGAAGAAAAAAAAAATGCCATTTTTATTTCTTTTATGAATTTCATTGTTGAAGGAAGACTGTTTATTTGAATTGAAAATATACAGAAATCAATGTTTCTTTAGATATGAGTTATCTTTTATTTTTTTCTTATGAGCAACAAATTGAAGTAATAGGCCATGGAATCTTAGTAGGAAAACAAAACCGAACAACCCCAGCCTCCTTTATTTTTCTTTAGAAAAAAAAAAAAAAGATCTTTTTGTACTGTTTTGTGTTACTTATTTTTCTCAGACGTTTCTGTTCAGGATATCCCAATAACATTCAGGGTTTGAAATTCATGCTGTCAAATAAACAAAATAAATAAATAAATAATAAAAATAAATAAATAAATAACAATAGTCCCTGGGAATGATGTCCTCTTCAGCAGTGCGAAAAATAAGTAATTTTCCAAGCAGTTTTTTCATTTTTTCTCCCCATTTTCCAGCTATTATTATTTTTCTTCTGTAACATATGGCTAGAAAGAAATGAATGCCAGCAATTCTATTCAATAGTCAAAACAGTGGACTGGGTCTTCAAGGAAAGGCACAGCTTCCCTGGGCTCTATGGTGATCTGGTGTGTCGGTTTTGGCAAGGCTCTTCACCTTGCTGTGTAACCTGCTCTCCTCTGATTTTGTATCTCTTGCATATGAGTGTTAGAGGAAGGACATAATTTTGGTGAGACATACAAAATTTTATGTAAGACAAAGAAATGAAAGAAGATAAATAGTAGTAATAATGCTTAACCCACCCCAGGAATATCTCAGGACGCTGCATCTTTGAGTCCAAAATGAGCTTCTGTGCAACATTTCTCGTAACCATTTGGGAGAACAGATGACCAGATAGGCTAAATTGTGTTCCTTTCTCCAATCTATTACCCATTTTTTTTCTTCTCGTTCTCAAAAGCAGACAACTAACCAAGCCCCTAGAAGTGGCTAATTCTATTTTGGAAAATCTCATTGTAAACAAACAAAGATTTTGGATTGCTAGTGGGGGGAAGTTTTGTTTGATATTGTTTATACCAGATTATAAATTTTCCAAGATGCTGCTGACCTTTATGACCCCTTACCCTTTTGAACTATGGCAAGGAAGTCAATTAATGAAAACTGTGTTGACGTTCTGTGTGATTGTAATTGTCTTCTAAGAACTACACTTAAGATCATGCTAAACCAGACTTTCATCATCTAAGAACTCAATGGGGAGAATCATTCTGAGGTAGACATCCATTAGAAAGGGATCTTCTTCATCCTAAAAATCAGTGTCTGATTTTGAGAATAAAATCTGATTTCTAATGCCTGCTATGCTAGCTTTCATGAAGAGAAACTATCAAAGCTTATGTGAAAGTAAACCTCTGTGCAGGCGCTATGCTCTGTGGTACAGCACAACATTTTCACATCCTCATCATTCATCAGCATTCTACCTCTTGTCCAAAATTTGCGAACGAAATTATTAAATTTCTTTCAACAAAACAAATGTATTTTATTTTGTCAGCAGTGGCTGGGATGGCAACTTTTAAACTGACTTGATATGACAATATGGTTTCAGCAAATGAATATGCCTTGCTCAGATAGCATTTTGAATACCTTCCTGATTCAAGCAGAATGATGTAATCAAAGGACTATGTAGATATAAAAGGCCTGCAGAACAGAAAGAGCAGATTTGCACTTTAGCAATAAATCTCAACTTTAATGACAAGGAGTAACAGCACAAGTCCAATATTCACTGATATAAAACTTCAAACACAGCACAATCCAATCTCGGCCTAAACCCACAAAGATAAGAGAAAGGAAAAGTTTAGCTTCAAGTTGTTCCCTTTCAGACTGAATATTTTATTTCCCAGTTACCTTTTCTAGGTGCTCTTAAAGGATCTATGACCACAGCTTTTCCTCAGGTAAACAGGACTTGAACTCTGAGAGGACTGTGCCATTAAAGTTACCATTTTCTTATTGAGGGATAAAGACTGTTTTTCCATTAAATAGTTTTTGTTTTTTTCCTCTTCTATTTTCTCTTTTACTGGTTATTGAGTTGACACATCCACCTAGACTATCATTTATCATTATAAACTATGATTTCCTCAGCTGCTCTAGGAACTAGATTCATATCCACTTATTATCTCATCTGTAGTGGCTGAGGGTGCATCTTTCCTCTTGTTCCCCTCCCTATACTTTTGTGATTTCTTACTTTTTGAATATAAATGTCTAATTCCCCTAACAAATGCATTCTGTAAAAAAAATAGAGCAAATATATCCCTCTTCTCAATTTAGAGGTGAAGTATTATTAATCTACTAAAACACAAATTAATTTCATCTAATTAGTTACCTTTATTTCTAAGTTATCATATGCGCACATCTCTTTACTGAGATTATCTCATATACTACCTAATTCTCAGTGCTTGCTTTAAAGAACTTTCCAAGCATTTACCATTGGTGAAGTTATTATGTCAGCTTCTCACCTTCTGCCTACACAGTAGAATCTAAGTCTAAAATCTTTTCACCTGAAAAAAGGTGAGAAATAACTCCTGAAAAAATATCGAAACCTGAAAAGAATGTCTGAAATACAATGATTAAGCCTTGTTTTGATCCTCCATTGCGCCTTGTACTGTTTCTGTTCAAATCAGCTGACATTTTCTAAGGGTCTGATGTCTCACCCTCACCTTTCTCCTTCAGTATCATTTTTCTTTCTTTTGTCCTTTTTTTTTTTTTTTTTTCCCTTTTTCTCTCCCTTTCCTTCATATCCACATTTGTAGCAATGAAAAGCGAAATGATTTAGGAGCCAAGTACCTGTGCAAATGATAAACTGAAGGATATAAGGATACCTAAGTCACAATAGTGATGAAAAAGAATATGATATAAATTGAAAATGATATAAAGAAGTGACCATTCTAAGCACTGAAAAAACTAACCAAGGCTTTATATATATCAAATGTGATGGCTGCATTACTTTAGAATTTGTAGTGCAATTAGTTGCAAATCCCTTTCTCTAGTGTTGGATATCAAGTAGCAAAGCTGACTGAAATTATGATCATGAGCTACAGTTACACTCACGGTCATGTTATCACTGTGAAGCCAATGTCTTGCTCAGTTTTTATTCAGATAGTTAAGAAGTTTAACTAGAATCTTTCTCTATTAGTACAAAATACAAACAAAATACCAAATTCCCATCAGTTCCCGTCTTTTAAACCTACACTCCATTTTATTTACTTCATGAAAATGCTGCAGCACTGGTTCAAGGAGAGATTCTAAGGATCTTGAGAATATTCAGAAGCCTGGAAAGCTGGGCAAGTATGGAAAAATACAGAGGCTGTTTAGTCTAAGGAAGAGAAAAATTCAGGAAGGACGAGGCACATTTTGATTATTCTGAAAGCAGTGGTACGGAGAAAGGTGTATCTACGCTATGGATAGGGGCAATTTCCTTGAATTACTGAAATAGGATTTGGCAAAAGCAACAGAAATAACTTCATAATGGACAAGAAAGTGAAACAATGTCATAGACTGTCCTAAAATTTTCAAGAGGAGATTATACAAGCATATGTCATGAACAAGTGAAATGGAATTGCTTCTGTCGTAAGGTAGGTTCTTTGAACCCTCTTCACCCTGATTTTTTTCTATGATTTTCATGATTGTGCCATGCCTTGTGCGCATGCTTAAAGGAGCTGCATTGCATTTGTCCGTGAACATATTAGCACTACAAGCTACAATATCTTCTTCAGTGAAGATATTCTGCTAGAAATAAGGACATGTTTATACTTAAGTACAGAAAAGCGTCTTGCTTCAAACTACATTGGACATTTAGTCTGTTATTAAACCTATCAAAAACACATGTTGGAAGCGTTGGCTAGAGGGCATTTAAATACCATTTTAAGTGCCTGTCTTAGCATTTTCATTAACCAGGCACGTAAGTCAAACACATCAAAATAATGGGGGGCAGGAGGCAATACACATATTCATAAATACTATTTTTATGTATATACATATTGGCTCTACATTGACTATATATATATTCAATATTTGTATTTGTCAAACCAAAATGAGTGGAGAATTTTTTAATGGAGCTCAGAAAACTATCAAACGAAAGTAGCAATGAATTTAGATTCAGGATTCTGTGTTTGAAACACTGGGAATATGAAATACGGATCAGGATCCCAATTCTTTTGAGTTCCTCTCTTATTATAGCATTCATCAAAAGGATGGTTTAAAGAATAGCAGAAGTGGTTTGATAAGGAAAGAATTATATTCCCTTAGCTGGAAGTCCTTCCCTCTACCCAAGTCCAGCATCAGAAGGGACCCTTCCATTCCCCCCTCAGATGAAGAGTTAGCCACATCCCTTATTGTGGTTTTAAAAATCTTAAAAGAAATTGTGTAAACATTTTCCAGCCCCATGCAGCTGGAGCCCTGAAGCACTGAGCTACAAGCAGTGGTGGAGTGCTGTGCTGTGTTTTTGCAAGTACAAGACAGAAAATCTATGTAATTACCTCTGAAGCAGAAGAAGCTGTGCAGCCTGACAGAACAGCATGTGTAGGAAGCACTTTGTCAGGTCTCTGCTGACTAATTTCCCACTCTACACATTTTTTTTTCCCTAGTAGTCTTTCAGGATTAACCCTCTCTGTGCCAATACTTTAACCCTCTACCCCATTGTGAAAGCATACAGGTAGGTTCAGGGCTGGATTCAAGGCTGGTAGACCTAGCCCACTGAGAGCCTGCATGGAAACAAGAGCCAAGGAGACAGCCAGCTGCACAGAGAGGAAGGCAAGGGCACCAGTGACCTAAGGGGGCATTTCCTAACCACTTACACAAATGTGCTTTTCCCACCATGAGTTTTGATCTGAATGTGCTAAGGCAGTGCTTGCTCATGCAGATATCAGCTCGCCATGGACCTACAGAACTTTCCAGGGCCTCCGTTATTTTCATTGGATAGATGCTGCAGAAACTGTCTTATCTGATGGTTTCAAATTTTTACCTCATTTCCAGCCAAAAGGTATTTCGGACTATCTATATCCGCTTGCCTTTTTATAAGTTTCAAACTACACCAGTGAAAAAGTTGTTCTAGATGGGTAAAATGGTGGGAGATTCTGTGACAATACAAGTGAAGCCATCCATAAGACACAGGCTAACTTACCCCACAGACTGAATATTTTCATTTAGTTTCCATTGGGATCTTTGGTTCAGACCTGAATTCGTAGAAAGCAAGCCTAGAAAAGTTCTCTTCAATCTCTTTTCCGAGCTCTCACAAAACACAGCCCATAGACACTCTCTGCCAGTCCTGAATCCAACCCAGGCCGTGTAATCACTTACTGAGTTCAGGGAGACTAGACACAAGCTCCTCCTATGCAGCTTGAAACTATTGAGGTCCTTTTCTATTTCCTTAGTTTAGCAGTTTTTTTTCCTGTGCCTTTTTTTTTTTTTTTTTTTTTTTTTCCCCCCCCCCTTTTTTTTTTTTTTTTTTTTTTTTTTTTTTTTTTTTTTTCAGGGGTTGTGGAGAAAAAAAAAAAAAAAAAAAAAAAGCTGGCTTAATTTCATAAGCAGTTATTTCCAATGAATCCTTCTCTTATTTGTAATTGTCTTTATTCATACCTTAACCCTGTCCATATTAGGTGACTCAATACAGTGACTTAGTTAAAAAAAAAGGAAGAAAGAGATAGTTGAAGCTGACTATTCGATCATCTATTTTAGTAAATATATAAGTCACTGTGACTATAAGTCACTTTCCTCTTCTTTCTGACATTCATTTATTTATTTCACTTTTTTATTTTTTTTGTTCTGTATTTTTGTCCACCCTCTTTCCAGCTCCCTTCTTTGCTTTTGTTCATTTAGCTGCAAACTGTCAAACCTGCATTTGAATGTAGATTCTTTTTTATTAAAAGAAATAGAAAGAGACTTGAGTTTGTTTCATATTCTTCTCAGAATTTCTATTAAAGTTTATAACCATGTGACCTTAAAGCTCTTGGTAAGATGGACATTTAGCTATAAACAGGTGTCTCGTACAACAGTGGTGCACTGACAGCAGCTGGATAGAGGAAATTGGGTGTGCACAATTAATTTTTAAAGCGTATAACTGTGACAAGGAACTTATTGTTAAATGCAGCCAATAAAGAGTAACTCATACTTACAAAACGGGTGTAATCTGTACTTTGCTTTATTATCAAGGACAGTTAATAATTTTACTGAGAGATTTTTATTAGTCCATAGCTTCCCTCTTCAGCTACCTACACTTTATTTATACACTTTTATCAGAGTATAGACTCTGGGCATTTGGGGCCTCGCTTTTTCCAGTCGTGTCTGTCTTGTGCATTGAACTTGCCAAACTTGTTTGCTTTATCTTCATCCCATGGTGGGAGCCTTTTCTTTCTTCCAAAATGAATAGTCTTTTTGTAAAGCAAAGAAGCTGCAGTGCTAGCAATCCTTGCATATTCTTTTTTTTCAGTCTGAACAGGCATCAAGTTGTTCCTAAAGTTGTTTTTATCATTTCAAGTCTTTTTTTTTTTTTTTTTTCATTATGGAAAACTCCCTCGGATACTGCCATCCACATCAAGAGTCACTAATAATTTTTCGAAGTAGGGAATAAGCCCTGATTTACTGAAAACAAATTAATGGGGTTCCACATATCCTCTCCAATCTGATATGATTGATATTTAGCCGATGTTAGAAGACCTCAAATTTATAATAACAGATAACATATTAAAGCTGATAAGATGAAAGTCTAAAACACTGTTCATTTTTCAGCTTTAGGGTTTGATACTCAGCTGATGTGAGTTGGTGTTATTTGCACTAGCCGGTCAAGTAGGTTTGGGTCCCCTGTCAAGACCTCAGTTTGGGTCTATTATATAGAACTTGAAAGTTTCTAATCACATAGGTGCAACTCTGCTTTTTCAAGAATTGCTTTACTCTGCTTCCAGCCAAGTGGGAAATATTTAAAAAAAAAAAAAAAAAGTTTCATGCTGTTGTTGCATTTGGAATCAAGAAACAAAGAAACAAAATTAAATCATAATTAGGCAAGTACGAGGGAAGCTAAAAAGAAATCTAACCCAAAAGCACAGAGAGAAAAAAAATGCATCAAGGGATAATTCTTAGACCAATGTTGAAAGAATCTGTTGCTTTCACTAGCTCATAAATGTATCATTTTTCTTCAAGTGAGGAATATGTTTTTTGTTGTTTTTTTTTAAGTTTGTCAGCTTGTTTATTACTATTGTTCATGTTGTCTGACTGAGTTTCCTGGGCACTGACACACTTTTGCTGACTGAGCATAGTCCCTCATTGGTCAGCAAAAATTTAGTGAAACCATCCTGGTAATTCTGAATATAATATATCCATTAATTTAGAGCAAATATTTTCTACATATAATTTTCAGACCAATATAGTGGTTTGTTGTTTTGAAAGAAAACAAAATATTTTATGAGACTTAGCAGGCAGATAAAGCAAAATTAATACTCCACTTGTAACTATGGACCTTATTCTTGGCAACCACAGTCCTCATAGGAATTCTTTTCATTGGACAGGATCTGCGAGCTCCCTGGGGAAATCAGAAAATTCAGTTTGGGAAAACATTTTTTTAGACCTCTTGCTTTTTCTTTTTCATCTAATTTTCCTTCCTGCTGATCATTTCTAGGCATTGCTAGTTAATCCATACCATGGAAGGAATAGGCCCTGATGGGCATTTCCTAACAGTGATTCACTCTGTTTTATAATCCAAAAGTGGGCAAGATGATTCCTTTCTGGAGGAGATTTTCCCCTCATTGGCCAAAAGGAGCAATTATGTTCCTACCTGAAACAGCTCAATTAGATATAACCTCATATATCTAAATACAAAGATAAGTACCTCAAGTTAGATGTCTACTTTTGCATGTCAACTCATTCTCCCATGTGAGGAAGGAACCTACTCCAGGTTGCAAGCTAGTTGGATGAGGAAATATCCAAGACCTACTAGCAGGATAACAACCATCATGAAGTGGTAGAAGAGGCAGAGCAGGCTCTGGGACCCAGTATCTCCAGTTCCAAGCCTGGGTCAACTCTCTGAACTGCACATCACATCCCTAAGTGAGAGGCTGAGGCAACAGCATCGCGCAAGATAGCCTGAAGTTATCAGTGTTTTGTTTTGTTTTTGTATCCTCCCTATGTTGTCCTCCAATCCTATGCCCAAAGGGCAATGTGTCAAAATGTTATGATTATCCAAGTCAGTATGTTCTCTTTTCCTCTGAGACTGAATAGTTCTGCCATTCACCTCAACCTGAAAACACGAAATAGTACAGAAAACTGTGAAAGAAAAGTGTTAACACATTGACACAATGGAATGAATGCCATTAACCACTAATGAGGAGGTTGAGAGATGAGAGGGGTTTTTTTGTTTTTTTTTTTTCCCATTTTTAATAATATTCTTTTTCAACAGTTAGGAAGAAATGCACTGTATAAGCATTGGAAGAAATTACTATTCAGTAGTTACAGCAAATCATACTGTACATTCTGTAGGTTTGGCATTTTTATAGCTGAATATAAAGACTAAGAGTCCAGTTTAATTCTCATTCACTTTGATTCAAATACAGAGTAATTCTATTGTATCCCCAGCTCTGATGGCTATGCAAGTATTCCGCCTTTTCTGAGCTACAAAAGTGGGAATTAAATCTGAGTAAAATATCCTGCAACCAGGTCTACTTTCTCATTGTAATTCCAGTGTTAAGAGGATTTTAACGGGGAGAGTTCCTGTCTATAATATCTACTAAAGTACTCAGGACACAGATTGATTAGAGAGAAGAAACAGATATTGATTAACTGCATGATTACTCTACTCAAAGTGAGATTCCTCAGACTTCAGAAAATATCTAATTATTTTTTGAGAACCAAAACTTTGTTAGATGTTTATGTAACTCACTGAGAAGCTACAGGGAATCTTCCAGATAGAGCTGGATTTTTTTTTTTTTTTCATAGAAAATATTTTGTTTTATTATGAATTATGATTCTTTTCAAAAGGAAGCACAGTTTCTTGCTTTCTTGGGATGTTTTCCCAAGAAATGTTGGAGGAAAAGGAATTGAAATTGCAAGAATGTTTTTTTTTTTTTTTTCTAAAATGAAACCTACAGTATTTTGATTCAAATTCATTCCTTTTCTTAGTAAGAATGCATTNTTCTTTTTTATTTTTTTAATTTACACCTCTTTTTTTCTTCTTTCAAAATCCTTCAAAATATTTTAATTCTTACTGGATGGATTAACCAAGTGTTTATCCACTTCTAGCCACAGATCCCACTCTTTGCTGACCTACAGAGGACATGTCTTGTTACATCCCCAACAGCATAACTTTAGGTCATGATGGAACAAATCAGGTGTTTAACTTTGGTTGTCCCTGGTTAAATCACTGCTGTACAACCAAGAGGGCGGCCACCACACACTGTTCACAGGAGGACTGTTGAATGAATTAACATAGTCCTTGGAATAATCATCTTTTAACAAACATGACATCATCTCATTAGCATGATGACTTTCATGCTAAGTACGATTCCTATTATTGCATTTCCTTGAGGAGAAGAATGTATGCATTTGGGAGTATATCTAAGTGGACTGAGAAGGATAATTTCTCTTTTTGCTAGAGTTGCCTTCAGAGGTGGCATCTTCTAGAACATTCTGTGAACATAAATGGTTCAGGTTGTCTTTAGTCATAAATGACACTGAGAGCGCAATAGAGTTTGCTGAAGTATTTGACACATTTTTTTTTTGTGATTTTTTCATATTCTTTTTATTTATCTGATTGTTTAATCTATATAATCATATAGGATTTTAGTACCTGAATGTCTGTATTATGATTTAAAGTTTGTGTGTGTGTAGACAAGTCACAAATCAATCGTGCTTCCATGTCAGGACTATAATTATAATTATTAGAATGAGTAATTGGATACTTTTTTTCTTTTCATTTAGGCCTTGCTTACGAACAGTTCACTTAAACTATTTGCTATTCATACTATGTAGCATTCATCTAAGTCATGGGGTGATGTATTGTTCATTAATTTGACAACTGAACCCTTATCATTAAAAAAAAAGGAATGAGCATCTGAATAGTAAACTAGCAATGTATTGTCTGAACAAACTGTCAGACATGCTACAATTTGTTCTAGAAGTTGTGACATTTTGTTGAAACTGTAAGTATCTGGGAGTTTTTTACATAAATATGAAAAATAACTAATAGAATCCTAAGGAACCTGGGCTACAATTTTTTTTTTCCTTCTCTTATTTTTTACGAATGATCAAAGGTAGTTGTCTACACCCATGCTTAGGGCCCTAAAGAGCTTATTTTCTATGACCTGGCCAAAAGCTGTCTTTAATTTAAATGATATACAGTGTCATTAATTTGAATGATACACCTTTCTTAACACTTCAAAAACTCCATTCACCATTTCTAGCACCCACTAAAATGTGTCTGTGAGCAGAGGTTTCACTGAAAGGAAATGTCACAAAAGGGTGGATTCTCATAGGTCTTCAGGCGCTGCTTAAATGTAAAATAGACTATTGCATTCTAAGCTTTCTGCTGCTTAAACCTTACACTTAGTGACTTAAGACTCCTTTTAATCATGTTCACAAGAAAGGGGGTCCTCATATATGTGTAAGAACTCGCCTCTACATTTAAAGCCACAAATTTTCTCCCAGGAATAAGCACATTCTACAACATCCCAGGTGATGGGCAAGTTTCCCAAAGATGTGTCTTACATTCTATGCCTTGCCAACACTCCATTTAAATCCCTTTCCAGGTGAGTATCAGAGTTATTTTGCTTGTCTATTCATTGTAGATTAATGTGAGATTTTCAGATGTCTACTGCTGTACCAAATGAATTCTGTTCAGGGCATGTGCACACAGTAAAAAATTATACATTGCAAAGATAATGAGCTAGTGATCCACTACCCAATCTTCACTTAGCCTGGGTCTGGAAACTGTCTGTGCTATAACCGTGCCAGCACTTCCAGAGCTGAGCTGCTGCTTGTGAATCTGGGAGCTGTGATTGCTACCGGCACAGAAGACCCCCCAGCTTCCCTCTGCTCTTCCAGGTCCAGGATGGCATCCTGGGGCAGACGCACCCTGAAGAACTTTTAATACTATAATCAGTGACTTGAATGAAGTGAGTCCAGTGCCCGCATTCACAAGTGGGAATGAATCTTCTACAGTTTCGTCTGTTTTATTCAGGCAAGAAGCAGTGTTGTTACCTTTCTCACTACACCACCTCTTCCTTTATTCCAGCCACTGCTCTCTCCCAGACTGGTAATTGGAATTTCCCCTCAAAGTCACTGAGATCATCTTATATAGAAGCTAGGTTTACATTTTGAGAAACACAACTGGTGAGAGAAGCTTTCGATGAAGCAAAATGTATTTCTTCTGCTGCTTTATTGCAGCAGTTATTTGGAGCTATACACAGCTGTTCTATCAATACAGCTGATGGTGGTAAAGTGCAAAGAAAATGAAATCAATGAAAATCTTCTTGATGGATCTGAGTTTCAAAGGGACAACATAAAACAAATCTCAGCTAAACTTTTCTGCAGAGAACCAAAACCAGCAACACAGGCCTTTAAATATCCTGCTAGTGTTTATAATATATGTAACTGTTATCAGAGTTCTAATTTTCTTCTTGCTTCTTTTCAAATAAGGCATTGGTAGCATGTATGGAATGCTATAAGCACCTCCAGATACCCTTTTATAAAGAGTTTTACAGTTCACTGATCCCTAAGAAAAACAAGTTTTCGAAGCTTCTCAGATAACTTTGAGATCACTTTTTACTGCTTGAGACATTTAGTAAGAGTGATAAGTCTAGCATACGTCAGCAAGGGTTAGGGTTAGATATCTGTACACAAAATTGAAAGCAAAATTCAAGGAGGAAAGACATAACAGAACATATTTTGCAAAATCCCTCTCAAAATTGACCATTTTTTGCCAAAATCTTACATTTATAAACTTCAGGGCTTACACTGGCGTGATGCAGCCCATGTCTTTCAAATGTTTCTCCTGAAAATTGTCCTCTGCGGCTGGACAAAGACCTCAGCCTTTACCTCTGTTTTACTGAAGAACTATGTAACGCAAGTGCACCATTCAGGTAGCAATTGGTGTTGTAATGATCTTATTTCCTGCTATTTAATTGTGCATTTTCATCATGTACCAATCCTGCATGAAATATTATTATTTTGCCTGAAAGAGGAATGGTTTTGAAGGGAAATCCTGTTGGCCGGCTGGCTGGCTTTCAGACTGCTGCAGTTTGGGTGTCATTTAGTACCAGGTTTAGTACTGCTGCAAAGCTAATTGCAAAGTCCATCATAACGTAGCTCTAATTTCACACTTCTACTGAACTTCTAGCTTAGACAGGTCCTTTATATATTTCTCAGCATTCCATGAATTCTATACCTGAAGAAACAGTAATTATTCATAAATCTTATTAATGTTACAGTAATTGGCTTGCCCTCAGCATTTCAAAAAGATCTAACACTGATATGATTAAAAAAGGAAATTTAGAATGAAGTTGTTAACCTGTATAAAACCTCCTTAAATACTATTATTTTTAGACAACATCATCACACTTGAACACAGAATACAGGTCCTCTCGCCTCCTATCTCATTCTAAAGAAGACACCTCATTTCCTTTTCCACCTTATATCTACTGTGAAGATACTACTTGTTGTTTGCTTCTGGGCTGTCTAGAATCACTTACTTAAATCTAGTTCATTATCTAACTCACATTAAAGCACTGTAAATTGTGTAAAAGGCTTGTAATCTTTTCTGCCTGATAATCCAGTGATTAAAGCATGTTTATAGTATATTGTTAACCTAATCTCCTAATCTCCAGTTTGTTTATTTATTTATTTACTTACTTACTTACTTATTTACTTATTTTCCTTTCTTAAAAGGTCTGTCCTCATATCTGCTCTATTTCAGAGGAGCAATCAATCCACCAGGCACCAGGGTTTGCTCATGAAGGAAAAGACCATGTTAATGAAGCTGTTTCAGAAATTTAGAAACCACTACAGACTGGTTATTCTGTGTCCATATAAAAGGTGATTCAAAACTGTGAACCCTAAGAAAAGCCAGCCTGCTGCTGGTCACTGATTTTTAAAAAGCACCTTAAATCATGACATCAGTTCATTTCTAATCTTTGCAGAATTGTGAATGAGGAGGGAGAGGTACATGCGAATGACCAGTCAGAAAATTCTTCACACTCGTCACGTTCTTATTCTGCTGTCCATTTTCAGCACAAACTGAAAGTTCTGATTTATAATCACTTATTTCTTGTTTATAGCACTTTTTGCTTGTACAGATTATCCCATGTGTCATAACTCTAGGAAAAGCAGTACAAACTTACTTAAACACAAACATCCTTTTTCAAGGCTTTCTTTACTAATTTTGAGATGATGATCTGATTTGTCAAATAAAAGCTAGAGAAAGGTCAAATGTTCCAATTCACTGAGTGAAATAAGGAAATATACATACAGAAACACACACTCACACACACAAGTATATCTATATATACTTATATGTTTCACAAAATTAGCTTAAACTATTGATTAACTGCACTAAAATCAATGAAGCTGGATATGAGAATTCCACAGAAACACACTTAAATCTCTTAGGAGTCTGCAATGGCTTTTAAGGGTACGTGTATTTTACAAGCATTAACAGAGGTATTTATCTTACCTAATGTTAAGAATTTCCAAGTTAAGCAACTTGTCAAAGTTAGTTGTTTAAGAAACTTCATAGACAAGTAGGTAGACAGTGGAGGGCGACAGATGCTTTGAAAACATGATTCACCTTTCTTATCATATGTGCCTCTCTTATAGTGTGATGAAATGTTCCATGGAGGGATGTTATTCCCCAGTTATTCCTCATCAGAGAAGATGAGGAGACAAAAAGTTTGGAGAAAGCACCTAATTTGCAGGTGCTTAAAGTCAAGTGATCTGAAGTCCACCTTGGTATTGTTTTATTTAGGACCTGAAGCTGCCTTTGTTACACCCAAATAAATGGGATATGTTTATTCATGTCCTTAAATACTACTTTAGGAGTCTAATCAGGAAACTAGTCTTAAAAAGTTTAGATAAAAGTACTGAGCTGTTCATTTTCAATCAAGATCTAGTTTAGAGCCATAATTTTCTTTGAATCATTTTCTTTATCTTTTCACTTTCTTAAGAAGCATTAATCTTCCCAATAGGAAGAGATTTATTCTTTGGCATACTTTTCTTAATCTTGGGAGATTTAAAATTTGTAAAAATTTTGCCTTTTTTGGCAAATATATTTTTACTGGAAAAAAAAAAATCTTTCCTTCTCTCTCTCTCTCTCTCTCTCTTTTTTTTTTTTTTTTTTTTCCATACCATTTTCACAGGTGGAAAAAAAAAAATGGAAATCATAAGCTAGCAAGCTCCCATTCTGCCTCAGGAAAGGGGACAGGAGGACATTTAAGAATTGATCAAGAATTTAATAAATCACAGAAGATTAACACTCTGTAGATTTTGGTGCATTATGCATATCTATATTCCTTCTTCCTTCCCGTAAATGAAAAGTGAAAATCTCGCACATGTAGGGCAGGATAGGAAAATAGCAGCTGAATGCAATTATCAAAAGCACAGTGTTTTTCAGAATGTCTATTGTCTAACTTATGCCTTTTAATCTAAAAATAATCTGTGCTTTATTATTTTTGACTAGGATGTAACTGGCATCTTGTAAAGGTATGTCTTGTACTGCATTAAACTGCTTTTGGAGACTGTGGTTTATAACTTTGCCCATAAAACCAGCACAGCAAAACATATTTTATTAAGCAAACCGCTAAGTGCCACTAATTTAACAGCAGTGGAAACAGACTTTATTAATATTATAAGGATTAACATAGACACTGACTATATTTTTAAATCATTATACAAAACATGTTGTTGACATTCTGGAGATAAGGTTCACACTAGCCAGCAACAGTAGATCACTTCTGGTTGCTAATAGCTATGGAAAAATTGCTGGTCTGATTAATCTGTTGTACAACTGTACAGAAGTGGATGGGTTTATATCACTGTCAGTGCAGATGCTGTTTGCTACCCATGTGATACTTAAGGTTTGAATAGTTCAGAGAATTTAAGGACAATAAGCTTCTTCTAGTAGCAAGGTCCTGAATACACACACATGGACTATGGAAGCTCATCCAGTAAACACACAACAGAAGGACTTAGGCTCTTTTTGATACAAAAGTGCATTAATTTAAAAAAAAAAAACCTCAGCAATGTGAGACTCCATAGGGACAAGAAAGCAATAATTCCTGGAGCTGGCCAAGTCTTCTTCAGAATAAGCAAAGATATATGAAAAAACTGTACAGTTCATACTTAAGCTGAATCAATCTCAACTAGAAAAGTTTCTGTAGTAGATTTGATTTCCTCAGTTTTCTGGTTTCATCTTTGGAGATAAGTCACAGATCACTCAAATGGAAAATATGTAAGTGTCAAGAAGAGTTAGCAGGACTCCAGGAAGATCAGTATAACTGATTTGACTTTCTGTTAGTTGTGGTCTAATTCTTTCCTTCCATATGTTTCTATACATCTTTTTTTTCTAATTTGCAGGTTTGTTTTTTTTTTTTTTTTTTAATTTAGACTTAGTGACACAATTCACTATTCTTCTAATAAAAAAGAAAAAAAAAAAAAAGACAACGGAAAGGTAACCTAACAACTACTTAAAGGAGAATATTAAAGAAGTCAAGGTCAAACGCTTTCCAACAGTGGCCTTGAGATTTGAGATGTTCAGCCTGGATGTTACAAAAAACTTCTTTATCAGAACAGAGTTGCATCACTAGGTACATTAAAATAGTTTAAATAGAAGTCTTTAATTCCTATAATTCAACCATAGCACACAAGATCCCAGAATATTTGGAAGACACTTACTTACTTATTAAAAAATAAAATAAAATGAAAAAATGCAAGTAGTTGATACCTTGAACCACACTGGGCAACAAAAACAGATAAAAGCAGAATTGCAGATGAGACAGTTCTGAGATTTTTACGTCTAAATGTTCCACACTATAACCTAAAGATATTTTGTGGGAAAAGTAAACAAAGCACAGACTGATAAACTTCCCACTGTGCCTGCACAGGTACTGTTGCTCATTGCACTCCCTGGGGTAGAAGGCTTTTACTAGAACTGTGTTAAGTAGCTTTAGAAATTAATTTTCCTATAATAGAGACATCTTTAAAAGCATGATCTTGCTGTGCAGTAAATCAATTCATGTGACAGATTTATTCTTTTATTGGGAATTTTCTCAAGGGGTTTAAAGGAAAGAAGAACTAGTTCATATAAAATGAGAACTGTCTCAGATATCAGATAAAACATCTCCCACAGCAAAGCTGAAGTTACATACTCTGCCAAAAAGTTTGTTGAACTTCTTTTGTCAGAGTAATTGATTTGTCTTCGCTTTGAGTTGAGCTGTGTAGATATACAACAGCTCAAAATCTCAACTTTTATTTGTATTCATTGTCCCTGTTAACTTATAGGTCCTTCCTAATTTCAGAAATAAAATAAAATAAGGCTAAAATACATCAAACCAAAAGATATTTTAGATATTTCCAGGATATTTCCAATTCACTAGAGCTTAAAAATTTGGAGCTCTCTTCATAGATTTTCTACTATGTGTGACCAGTCAGTGAAAACTTTACATGAATCACTGCCACAAGCCCTTGATATTTAGAAACCCAGGATTATATTCTCCACCACTGCTACAGCTTTTCCATAAAATATCCTGCAAGCCATTTAATCTGTCTTTGCTTTCATTTCTTTAGTGTTCATTGCCACCTAATTGAAATGCCTCTTCTGAGATGTGTGGCAGAAAGTTGTGCTCTACCAAAGTGTTTACTGCTTATTATCATCAGTCTTTTTTTGATATATTTTAAAGAGGGGAGTGGGTTATTTTAGACATATATGAAGATTCCAGAAAAACTGTATGAATAGAAATCTGGAAAAGATAGCCTAAGAAGCACAAGTAAAAAGTTTGTGCTTGTTGAGTCTAGAAATGCAATGCAAAGAGTAATTGAAAGTCTTGAAGTATACAAAAATAATTCTGCAAAAAGGAGCAAACTAAGTACACTTTTTATCCATGGAAAGCTGGAGATTAAATTCAACATTTAGAAAAGTTTTTCTTTCAAAGCGAGCACTGGAATGAATGATCAAAGGTTCAAAGAATCTGTTTCCTTCTAAAAACAGATAAGTAATGTTTTGGTTTTATTCAATCAACTTTGAATTCTGGTTAAATGATCCCTCCAGCTTCCTTTTGCTTTTAGTAATTCCACCATTTTCTACATTTAGTTTTGTTTCAGCAAGACAGTAAAGTACAATACCCCACAATATTTTGGCTGAATTTCAGACTGATCCAAATCCCATTCAGAGCAAGGGACAGAGTCTGATTATCTGAATGCTCTTTGCAGAATGTATTTTTTGTAGATAAACATTCATACTCCAAAACCAACCCTTTTGAGTTTCACCATTGCTGCTTAACAAAACAGTCTCACTGGATTGGAGTTTTTCTTGGCACAGAGCTGCATGCAATTAAGAGTTCCACTAGCTGGGTTGTTCCTGCCTGCAAAAATGAATAGTTTCTGTATGAGTTTAAAAAAAAAAAAAAAAAAGGAACTTATTCAGCAGTTGAAATATACAATAAAAATGTCACTGCTATCTTTGCTTTAATTATGGAGCTCACATTGTGATTATATTCTATACCAGTTTGTCAGAAAATGAGACTGTAACCATTATTGCTAAGCACTGTAACATCTCTTCTCTTCACTGAGTTTGTGTGCCCTCATTTTTATTCAGTCATATTCAAACCATATCCTTTTCTCACAGGTTTGCAATAACTAGGACATTTTTCTAGCTCATTCTGCCTGTTATAAATGAATAGCCTGGAAAATTTTTTTCTCATTCTCATGTTTAAAGGCACAGATCAAGGACACAAAAAAAATCCCTTCTGCCATTTGTGCAGGAGGCCTTCCACTATCACAGGGGATCTCTAAGGCTCGTGCTATGCTTAAGCCTGATCTTCTGCGGAGGTTAGTAGGAGTACAGCACATTGTCATGAATCCCTGGAAAGGAAGAGGGACTTGAAATGCTGCCCCTGGCTCTTCCTCCTGGCAGAAGGGAGGCCTGAAACACCTAGACATCAGGTTTTGAAATAGCTCATCTTCTGGTCCAGGGAGCTCAGACCTCAGCCGGGTGATCAAGAGTGAGTCAGAGACTCAGCTCCGTGCGGAGGTCTGTCTGCGAAGAGCTGGCGTTCCCAGACACCTCCTCTGAGGAACACGCTCGCTGAAGCAGAGTGTTTTTATCACAAGTTTCTTTTTTTTTTTTTTTTTTTTTTTTTTGCCTGTTTTCTATGGGCTTTAGGTACGATTTTGGCAACTCATATCAGACAACTTTCCCTCAGCAATTCTGGTCATCTTTTACTTGTAAAATTTGTACCTGATTATATTAAAAAAAAAAAATAAAACTACTGAAAGCTGTGTAGAAGGTCAGTCAGTTCTCTGTCATGGGCAACTATTTCTGGACATGTCAAAGATTTTACTCTCCCTGATTTTATCTGCAGTGAGTAGACAATACAGACCATGTCTTTCTTTTGATATACTTCGCAATAGATAGAGAAATTCTTTCTGAACAGCACTGGGTAGAAGATACTTCTGCTGACTTCTATTGACAGACAAGACAGTTAGGAAAAGATCTAAGCACCTCTCAAAATCCTGACCATTTTTCTGATTTTTTGTTTGTTTTTAGAATAAAGAAGTGGAAAGAATACAAAAGTTTAATAGACTTGAAATATCTTGACTTTTACATTTTTAAAAAGGCTTTGCTTGGTTTTGTTGTTGTTGTTGTTTTATTTATTTATTTTTTTTTCATTTTCAACTGGTTCCTTTCTGTAAGAGAGATACATATCATAACAAACGGAAACATTCCAGGGTAGCCAAAGCAGGCCTGTTGTCCTCCCTGAACTTTATTTGTTAAAAAATATATGAGAGTGCTTTGCTTCATTGCAGACAAATCTAACTGGGAAATTATATAATTCTGTTCACATACACATTCCTATATTCTGTCCAAGTATGGTTATTATCACAAAAAAAACAAAGACATCTGACTATGGTGGACAAAGACATAAAGAATTAAGAAGGCTTTTTTTTTTCAGATAAATGGGAAATATTAGTCTAAAAGGGGTAATAACAGAAAATTGTTTTAATATGTCAAAGATTTCAAAAAAGTCCTTTAAAAAATCAGTATTTCTAACAGATTTTGTTGTAGATTTTCTGCTTGTTTGATGCAGAGAATTAATTAACAGTCCAGAAAAAGAGGTGGTACTGCTAGGTTTAGTCCTAGATTTTTTCTTCCAGAATAAGAAATGCATTCAAATATCATAATTCTAACTATCTTACCTGAATCAATGGCAAAGAAACTTTTCTTTGTTGTACAATGACTATTTATCCAGTCGTTGAGAGATCCCCATCTTAGAATATACTGTCTTCAGATAGTAGGACATTTCTCTTGGCTTGAAGGATATACAAATTTGAATCTCATTTAAGCCATCAAAAAATAAATTAAAAGAGAAAACATTATATTTAAATATTATTAGGTTATATAATGCAAGAAACAACGATCTTTTTCTGATTTTTATAGCTGAAGTCTGTGATGTCTTGTGACTCTGTCTTGAAAGGCAGGAAAATATTTGACATTTTCTTTTCTACCCACCGCTGTTCAAAATTATTTCCTGGATTTATCTTCAATTTGTGAATAATTTTTACCACACTACAGTTGGCTTTTTTTTTAATTCCCTTCTTAGTGGGTTTTTTTTTTTTTTTTTTTTTTTTGCCCCTCAAATAAATGAGTCATTAAAAAAAAAGATGAAAATTGCATCTCTAATGAGAACCACAGAACTATTCAGAATGATAACTCTAATTTACACATGAGGAAACTGAGCAATAAAATATGCTAACTCCTCGCCACTGACAGAGCTCAGTTCTTCAGTCTTCACTAGAGCAAAATCCTAGCCCTATTCGTTTACTACATCTCCCCCAGCAGAAGAAAATGAGATTGTCTGTGGTGCCCTCCCTAAATGTGTGAACCCTCTGGCTGTGACACCCTTCTTATGTTGTGTCTGTGTCTGTTTGACTGGCTGCACCCTGGCATATTGCCTGCTTTCACAAAGATGACACTGCATGTTGTGTGGTTTGCACCGCATGGAAAAGGGAGGTTTTTTATTGCTATTATCCTTTTGTTCTAGCATTGCTGGCCTACTGCTGAACCCAATCTTGAAGTTATATTAAGCAGATGTAAATATGTAGGACCCTTTTAGTTGTCACTCCAGGGAAGTGAGTAGCATACTCTGGGACTCATCTCAACTAACAGCAGACAGGAAACATTTACATGTCCCTCTGAGCTAGTCACTTTGGGCTCTCCTTGTACTCCTCAGAGAGTGGTAGGAGCTTTTAGGATGCAATTTATCTAATCCCTTTTACATAACTATTTTAGAGCAGAAAGAAACATCCTCTTAACTATAAAGGGACCCTCCAGTAACTAGGTCAGAGTTATCTACATGGTGGATCTCTGCACTAGTTCAGATGAATTTTTCCCATAGGGTCTGAGAGCAGCTTGGGTGTAGGCACATAACCAGATTAAGAGGCTACATCCTCCTTTTCTGACCCCTAGACATTCATTAGTTCCTCCTGGTTTGATGAGGCCTCTCATCTATGCTCTCCAGACCGTTTAATTCAAAACAAACTAGGTTAACTTAGACAATATAAATAGTAGGTCTGTACTTATCTGTGTTTCCTTTTGACTGAAACATGTTGTGGAACACTCACAAAAATAACCCAGTCATCAAAACGCCTATCCTGATGGAAAATTGAACTTTAAACTAAATTGAAAATTTCAAAGAAATGGCATTTTCCTTTGATTATTTTTGTTCAAAAAGGTTTTCAGGGGTTTTATTTTTTAATAAAACACAATCTTATCTGGAGAGAGCTGTACTGTAGGCTATGTGTTCTGTCTTTCTTCCCACTGTAAGTATTTTCAGGTACTTTTTCCAGATAAATTTTGAATAATCCAAAAAATAGTGCTCCAAATCCTTCCATAGCCCCTCTTTTAAGACTCCCCAAAACTTCTCCCAGGTGAAGGCTTAGCAGTAATTCCATATAAATCCAACTATTGCTATTTTGGGTGGCTTGAATCATCCTAGAAGTTTTCTACTTTCTTTTTACATTACCTTTTTTTCAAACATATGAGAGAAGAACTCCCAAGGATTTTCTTTTTTTTTTTTTTTTTCTAAAGATGAACCCAAATATATTTTTTTCTATTTGAAAATACACCGTCAAACTAGAATTGAAGAAGATTTTATTCAAAGAATAAATATATTCCTTTTTTTCGAGTATTCTACAAAAATGATTTCTACAATTTTATTCCTCTGAGAATGTTGGGAATGTCTCTTTGTGCAAATGGTGTTTCACATAAAAAGTGTTTCATATTGAAATTTCTTTTGTTTTTCTGCACCCTAAACTTGAGGATGATCATGGAATTATTTACTTTCTCAAATGTTTTTCTGGTCCTATTTTAGACCAAAGGTCTAGAAAGTGGGGAAATAACACTGAAAATAGAAATGTGTTTCCCTCAATAGGTCTCATTTCCTGTAGAACTCTTAGGATAAAAAAAGTGTGTGGAACAAGGAAATCCAATCTCCTGGAAGTCGACTCCCAAAGGAAGACTAAAGTATCTGGAGTGGGATTCTGACTTCCAAGAGCTATTCTTTACGGGTAAATTTCAAACACTCCAGGGCATTTTTAATTACATTAAATACCTTTATTTGAGGAGCTGAATTATTCCTTGATCTACCTCACTTTATGATATGTATTAAGCATATCAGCTGCATTTTCCTGTAGAGTTGCCTTTTCTTTCCATTGACTTTTGAAAAATCTTCAAATAAGTAGCACAGAATTATGAACCTTTTAAATTTCTTACATTAGGTGACATGAATTGTACCAATAGAATCTTTCATCTGCCTTTGGGCAAATTCCTCCAGTGAGACTGCAAGATCCTTGTGGGTGCAGACTCGTGATTCATATGGACTTGTCTGAGTAGGGGAATCTCAGAGGGAATGTGAGACCTTCAAGATGTACTGGGACGGTCAAAGTGAGATGCAATTTTCCTTGCCAAATTTTTAGCCAAGCCAAGGGGAGCCAAGAAGCCAGCAGAGGAGAGAAACGGTTCAGCAGAGAGAGCCTTGCAGAGGTGCCCCTCCATGTCCAGAGCCGTGTGGAGCTCCTGTGGGTTTGGGTCAAGTTTTGGTTCAGACAGGGATGAAATGAAAAGAGAAGAGCAGCAGATTCCAACTGAATGAGAAATGTAGCCTGATGTCTGTGGGCTCAGGACTGAAATCAAATCGAGTCTAAATATCTGCCATAGGGTTGTAATGGATACCATAAATCTCAAACACAGTTTTCCTCATGAAATTTCAGGTGCATTTAAACTGAAACAAGAATTGCACCAGGTTTTATTGCCTCACCTGAAACTGTAGGTGCTCATCTAGAGATTTTAAACCTGGAAACAGGTCTTTTTTTCCCAAAGTCTCCCAAAAGTTTGCACTTGAGGGTCTCGAGTCAATCCAGCTTTATTTCTCACCCTAAAGTTAGTGCTGACATGTATGGCAGTGCTATTAATAAAACAATAGTCCAATGGTAAACAAGTTAATACCAGACATGAATGTTTGATATTCTGTCTTAAATGAAAAAAATATGTATTCTTTAATGAATACTTAATTAGGACTGTGATCTGAATACAAGGAATAGAGCCCCTACCGCTGTGCAGACAAACCAGAATGAAATGAATTACTGTCATGCAGGGGGTGATATTAATGGTGTCCAGCTTTATAAATGAATCCAATTTTAAGCCACTTTAGTTGCTATCATACTGAGAGAGAGTACAACATGTCTAACATATCATTTCTGTACTGGCAAATGGTAAGATTTAAGCGGAAAACAATTTTAACTTGCAGATGTTTTCCTGCATTAAATATTTCTAATTAGCTTGCTGTTACAACCAGACATAATCAAAAAAATAAAAAATAAATCTTTGCCCCTTTCAGATTTTTTTTTTTTTTTTTTAAGCCATATACAGTAGATGGACAATGATCTTAACTTCCTGATTTTCCAAACAGCTGATGTTCTGGCTGATGCTTAAAATGAACCCTTGCTATTCAACCTCTTCTAATCTATGGAAGAGCAGTTTCACTTAAGTATTGGTGTATGCTGTGCAGGACGTGTCATGCAGTTGGTTTTGTGGCTCGCAATACGTGACCTTCCGTTAGAACTTGTGCTTACCTCTTCACTTGCAGAAATTTTAGTATTCCCACATGAGGGAGCAGTCACACAAAGTCTTATACCTGTGATCAGCCTCAGTCACGCAAGTAGCTCTTCCCCAGTTACCCAGGGATGGTGCACGTGCATGTGCAAGCATTTGCCGCATACAGATACATCATCAGGGCTTTGGTTTAAATGTGTATCCTAACGTCTGACTCATTTAAATCTTCCAGATTTTCACTTGTAAAACAGGTTTTCTCACTTATATAACTGGCATTTCTCTCCGCCCCTGCCAGCAAACATGCAGATAAATATATTACAAAAAGGCAATGTCAGTTTGCATCCAAATTCTTTGGGAATGGTGAATAGCTCGGATGGCTGGTAGCAGTACAGATGAAATCATCCCTCTTACAGCATAGATTAAACAAGTAAACAGGAAAGCAAAGCAAGTTCCCATATTTTAAAGACATTTGGTGGGCTATTTAAAAATATAAAGTGTAGGTCTTCCTCTACTCCCTGTGAGGCCTATTCCACCACTGACTTAAAGGAAAATGTTTTCTAAACATCACATTTGTGTCTAAGGTTGGCCTCAAGCCGCAAGGATATCAGACTGCCTTTTTGTTGCAGTGACGTTCATGTACTCATGTGCTGCAAGGATGAGTGGAAAGTTTTGCAACATGGCTGAAGGACAAGCCTCGACCTCACAGACCGAAATCTTCCCTTTTGAAAGAAAAATGGCACTGCTTAAGCAGAAGGAGAAGGAAAACCTTCCCATATACATATATATATATGTTTTTTTCCCCAATATAGAGAACTTTGTGAACCCGGTAAAAATTTCTCAAAAATCAAAGAACTATGACTGACTTTTAACACTCTTAACATTTTTCTCTTAACAAATATTTTGTGAAAAAATAGTGCATCATCTCTGCTTAGGAAAAAATATCACACAGGCTGAAAAGTGCTTAATTTATCTCAGTGAAACAAATGAAAAAAAGATCGTTTCTATGAACACTGGATGTTTCTTTCATCTGATTAGTAATAGGAAAGGGAGTTTAATACTTCTAGGTCACTGATTTGAATTGAGGTTAGTTAGGTAGTGTATGTTAGACAGAAGTTCATTATTACATTTTGTTATTAATTATGGCTTTCGGTTGACTTATCTGAAATGATTAAGAGTTATATTCAGAGTTTAAATTCCACCTTTGGTCTTGTGTATAACTTTTCCTTCAGCTTGCTTTTTCAGATGTCTGTCCATTGGGATTTAGTTGAAATTTTGCCCACCTGAATATAGTTCTTTCAAAGGAGGATATAGCAGCCTGATGCCCATGTTTCACTGAAGCTTAAAGAGGATGACCTTCTCTCAGTTTAGAACTTCGCTAGGCCCAATTTATCCTTCATACATAGAAAATATGTGTAACTTTGGGTAAATCACAGGGTTTCTCCCTTTTACATTAGTAGTAACTTCGCTTTCTAACGTTAACTAAATATTGTGGGATTATATACTTTAGTATATTGAAGTACTTGATTATCATTGTAATGGGTAAACAGAAAATTAGGGTATATATATATGTATTTTCAATATTACTGGACAAATCTTATAGGACAAACGAGGGTAGGATTAACTTCTCTGAACTTCAGCCACCCAGAATGAGGTCATCTAGTCTAACAAATCTGTCTCGGCTCCCTCAATACTCAGTGGAGATAGCTAGACATCTCCAGGGAATGATTCATCTCATATGCCTTACACCTATTCTTAGGATTAGTGTCTATACATGTTAACTATAGAGAAAATTTATCTGAAAAGAGATTGTTTTCAATAGTGCTAAATTTAGCTAAACTCATCCTACCCTACATTTCAGTATCTTGTCACCATTACTGACCCATCCCCACAGTCTCCTGCACCAAAAAAGGCTGAAGACTGCAAGTGTTAAGGAGAAGAAATACCTTCTCCCCTACAGTCTCAGCCCGGCTCCAAACAGCAGTCTCTGATGTAGTAGATAAACAGGGGAGATTAACGCTTTCATTTGTTTATACCGTACCAGTGTGGCTCATAAAGAAGCAGTATCTTCGAAAACAAGAAAATGCATTTTTCTCAAAGTAATAACAGAAAATACAGGGCTATCACACAATATCTGGAAAAATCACACAGAGCATAGCTGTGGAACAATGACTGTTTAATCCACATTTAATTTGTGTCACCATTGTATATTGATTATCCATTATCCTCATGCAAATGGCATGACTTATCCATTGAAACAGCTGTGCATTGTTTTTAATTTTAAGTGAATTCTTTTAGTGCTCCATGAAAGGTGTCAGATTAACAGCCCCAGGGACTGAAGGCCTCTGTTTATCCACAGAGCATATTTGAGTGATAATGATGGATCCACTCAAGCAGCTGCCTCAGCCATTACTTATCTTGATTGAGGGTTTGTTCCACTACTCATAGGGCCAAATCATCCCCTGCACTCGCATAAATGAAAACCAGACACACGCTGGGCCTATAAATGTAGAATGAGTGCATTTACACCCTGATGGCTTCAGTAGCAATATGTCCCCATGAACTTGGAAGTCCTTGTGTAAAGCTGGGAAACTGAGGCGCGAGGTAGCCGTCCTGGAATTAATATATATTTTAAGGAAGAATTAAATACTGCCAGGGGTTGCACGACCCTATTTCCCTATTAGGAAAAGCCCTTTTTTTCATGCTGCATTCTGTATTTATCCCTCTGCTGATCCTTTTCAGATCATTAATGAAAGTACTAAAAACCATAGATCTGAACACAGCAACTCACAGAAAATACTGCATAGCAAAGGAGTGCAAACACAACCAAATCAACTAGATTATCCATAAATGTAATTTCTAGGGGCTTTTTTTTTTTTTTTTTCTTAGTGTTTGTTCCCAACATCTTCTCTTGTTCTGTGCCTTAGACTGGATAGAAAGGAAGCTCCTCTTCTCAAATAATATCTAGTTAATTGAAAAAGAAGCAAAGGTGGGAATAAATGGTTATGTTACACCCTAAATTATTCTTTGTAGTCACCAAGACTAAAACTAACTGTACAGGAATGCATAAAAAAATCACAAATCTGAGGGAAGGGGCAAGAAAATGGCAGGTGAAATTAAGTCTTGAAAAAATAAAGCAATATCCAGAAGAAAATATAGCCCTAACTATATATTCACAGTGATGGACTCTAAATTTCTTGTTACCACAAAGGAAAAGGATCTCGGATTCATTGTGGATATCTGTCTGCATCTTCTTGCTCAGGAATAGTCAAGAAGGCAAATATAAAGCCAAGAACTATTAGGAAAGGAACAGAGGCCAAAACTGAAACACTGTGATATCACTGCATACCTATGGTGGAGCCACATTTTCATGTTGTTTGCAGTTCTGCTCACAGAATCTGAAAAGGCGATATAGCAGAATCAGGGAAAAAAGAAAAAAGAAAAAAAAAGAGAGAGAAAGGTGAAAAGGATGACCAGTGTTGATTTGGGGATGGGAACTGTACAAGAAAATACTCATTAATTCAACCTCTGAAACATGGAGAAAAGATAACTGTGTATTTTCATAGAGGTCTGTAAAGCTCTGTTCAGACTGGAAAGGAGGAAAGAACATAGTACATTTGATTTCTTAAAACACAAATGTGAGAGATTTGAAACAACATGAAATGAAGGCCATCGTTATGCAACACAATTAAATTGAGGAGGATTACCATAGGATGCTTTTGAGGCTACAAATGGTTAAAATGAGGCTAAAAAAAGGTTAAAAAAAAAAAAAAGGCAATAGACAAATTCAGAAAGGAGTACTCTGTGTATGCCTATCAAATACTGTGCAAAGGAATGTTAATTTCAGTTCAGGAAGTG
The DNA here is from genome assembly GCA_013398735.1 of Nothocercus julius. Classification (NCBI taxonomy): domain Eukaryota; kingdom Metazoa; phylum Chordata; class Aves; order Tinamiformes; family Tinamidae; genus Nothocercus; species Nothocercus julius. Next base: position 3,613,578 of record VZSV01000045.1, read on the forward strand.
TCACCATCACAAACTGCCAGAATCTGGAGGAATGCATCAGAGAAGAAATCATGCCAAGTTGTTTTGTCTATTTTATTCTTTTTCTAAGTATCTTCTACTAATTCTTTGGAGAGGACAGTGGTCTGGAAGATCCTGGAATAAAGGATCTCAGCAATCACTGCCTCAGTTATGATGGAGTTATTTTATTTATCTCTTTTTCTTTTAATCTGGTAGGAATATATATATTAGATTTCCATCTCCTGACTCCTACTCTTGCTCTTGACTTTTCTTCTCTATATAATGAAGAGCTTTCTCATTATAAAAGGATTGTACAGTCATTATAGTCCATTAAAGATGTATAAATAGGGAGATGGGAAGAGAGAAGACTATTTGCTGTGGCAACTTCTTGGGAAGAGCCTTGCACAAGGAAGAAGAAGGTAAGATGTAAGGGTGATTCCAGGAGTTTCTGACTCCTCTGATCCATGGTCATGATCCATAGTCATGTTGTGAATGGGCTCAGGGGAAAATCACCTCCCAGACCGTCTCTGCCTGAACGCCTAACCTTTGATGCAAGCAGAGAAACATTTCTGATTGCAGCAAAAGTAATACTCAACAATGCATTGAGAATACAAGTTTGAAGTTGCAGATCCAGAGTTTACCTCTGAGATCGATGTTAGGAAGACTCTGAAGATCATTGAAGAGAGCAGATACTACTGCATTCAGACATTTGGTATTCCAAGTGTCCTGCTCATCTTTTAAAACAAAATTATGTGTATGTAGTTTGTGTGTGTGGGGGGGGAATAAATTGTTGCATAAAGAGAATACAATTCCCTTGCCTCTTAGGGCTGCAAAATGATTATAAAGAAGAAATGATAACAGTGATTTTTCAGGTTTGTTGTGGGTAGTTATGGGCAGGCATGAGTTCTTTCCAAACTAGGGGCCTGCCCTGAGTACTTAGGATCCTTAGTGCTCTGGAAAGTAAACAATTAAAGCTTTAGATATAAGTGTTTTATTTTGTTTTGCTTTTTATACAGAGGTCAAGACATATATGGAAAAGACGTTTATAAAAAGCTTATATCATAAAAGGGAGAAATACTCATGCAAGACTGACAAAACCTTATTACTGTTCCTTTTGGTGGGATTTGCTTGACTTCAGAATGTTTATTTAAATATCAGATATGTCTTTTCAGTCTGTAACCAAGATTTTTCTTCAGGAAATGAGAATAACAAGAGGGAGCAACAGGCCATTTTCATAACCCTGCACATAATCATCTGAATTTATAATGTCTTTCCAAGGCAGCCGAGGCTGCAGGGTTCAAGGTGGGCAGCTCATGAGGAGAACCTCAATATTTTCTACCGTTCAGTACCCTGGCTACATTGGAATCTTTTCACGCACAGCATCGGTTTTCCAGCCCCACACAAACCCTGCTCTTGACTATTGACTTTCTGTCCTTAGGAAGGAGCTTTCCTGAGAGTGGTGAAAAAAGAAGGGAGGATTAAGGGACATTAATAAGGAAGGCTGGATATTCATGTGTTCTGCTGACTGCCTAGTTGAAGTTTAAAAATATGAATACTATTTCAGGAATAACACATTATACTGTAGAATTCTGTAATATATATCTATAATACACCACCCCCTATAAGAGAATATTTCCTATTCATGGCAAGGACTATCTTTTATGTGGGAAAACAAAACTGGAAACTTTAATCACAAGAAAAGCAGGTAGGTGAGACAGGCAGTAGATTGATACAGGCAACAAAATCATGGCCTTGAACAAGACAAACAGAGAAGATAAAGAAAATTCTTTTACTGACTCAGTGACCTATGGTAGGATATGAGCCCTGGGCCCTGGGCAGTTGGTGTGGACTAGTTCATGTTTTCACTCTCTTCGAGAACTGACCATAAAGCAAACTGTCCCTGCTTTTATCCCTTGTAAGGGGAGCTTGGTACCTCACTCTGCACTAAAGCCTTAGAATAAAGCAATGTACATGTGGGTCTAGAGCCCTGAAGTGAGGCAAGGATCAAAGTGTGGGTGACCCTTTGAGACCCACTGAGCTTCATGGTCATCGGGAGAGTTTCGTTGAGGCCCCTCTTGGCCAGGATTCATAGGACATCTTTGCTGAACTAGCTACCTAGACCTGGCCCAGCACTGCTTTCTCCAAACTCACATCCTAATTCTCAGGAAAGTGTGCAGACAGCATAGCACTGGTATTTTGGGGAGGCAAAGGCTTAGGAAAGAGGGGCTGAGTGTTGTCTTTATCTATCTTCCTTTCACCAAAGACATCTCACCAAAGTCCCATGTTAGCAAAGAGCAGATGCTGAACCCACATGGGGTGCAACTGGAAATGAAACAGCATCACCAAGGCTGCCTACATCCCTGTCTGGGAAGCCCCCTCAGTCTTGGAGCCTCAGCTGCTTGAGAAGAATTGCCCTTTGGGGAATACGGAGCTTGTAAAGATTTAAAGTAGTTGTAAAGGAAGAAGGCTTTCTTCATGTCACTCTCCTGCCAGTGCTATATGTTCAGGGAGGCAGCAAATGAAGGAGCTCATCCTTCTCCCTTTCCCTTCCTCCCATGCAACTCTTCCTCACGTCATCCCCAGCAAAGCCCCCGTCTGTCGCCAGAGACTTCACGCTGGTCTGTCCCAAATCTTCCTGGCTCATGGGGCTGACCGTTCATACAAAAACCTTTTCAAGCCAGCCTGGACAGGGCCAGGTGCTTGACCCACACTGCTATGGCCAACACAGTGTAAGCAGAAAGTATCTGCTAAGGTAACATCTGACAGATATGTTGCTCTGTTCAGCAATTGCTTGTAAATCAGTAAAGTAACGTACAGTGGAGTAAGAGGAAGCAACTGATGTCTTAGCAACCATTTCTTTATTCCCTTGGCACAAGAAGAAAAGAAGTCTGACAGGGTACTCTCTGCTAAGATTATTTACCTTAAAACTAGGGCTTATCTTTCACAGTACATTTAAAAAAAATCCCCCACCACACACACCACTTTTTAATCTGCATTGAAAAAAACAACAAACTGAAAAATCCAGCACTGTCTGAAGATTAATGAATCATTACAAATGACCTTGTTTGCCTTTAAAAATGTATCAAGTTTCTTTTTTCTGTATTTTATTTTATTTTTTGAGCTGGTTGGTTATAACCCATTTCTTGTAAAATTAGTAGCCAGATAAGGCATTCTAAAGCAAAATGTGCTGCAACTGTGGGAAGGTCACCTAGCCTGTGCTTTCCATTTCTGATATAGATTCATAGATTTTAAGTCCAAAAGGGACCTTGCAGAACTCCTCCTGCATCACACAGGTCAGATAACTTTGCTTGATAATTCTGCATCAAATCAAATTGAGGGCATACAAGGAATGCAGATGGTACTTTATTTTTCAGCCAGTAACCTCCCCCAGTACTACACACATATGTGTGCATGTCTGTCTCCCTTTCCCAATCTTTCCTTAGACCATACAGGGCACAGAGTAACTGCCTATTACAGCCTAGCGTGAAAAGAGGTAAAGAGAAAAAATATATATATAACAGTTAACAGCAGCTGGTCTGAGAGTAAAACAGAGGAATGGAGGCAGTAGGTCAGAGAATAGATGTGACAGAGAACAGAAAGTAATGAGCAAGCTACTGTATTTCCAAGACCTCCATTCAAATTAATGCTTACTGTAGTAGTAGGTCATAGATGAAAATGAGTTGGGTGGTCCCACCTCATTCTGGACTCCGGTTGGCATTTGTCAATATTACAAGCTATCTTCTAATACCAGGACACATTAAGTCCAACAAGTCCTTTAGGTGAACTTGACTAGTGAGAAAGCTTTACAAGTCAAAAGTGATGCGAGCAGGAAGTATATATTATAAGACAGTACAATTTTGGTCAATCCATTCCAGGCTTTCAACATTGGAGTGGTGAAATCGCCCTAGATTCTCTATTTTGACATTTTTACTCCACAGGCTGAGATATTTTCGACAGAAAGCTTTCGCACTTTTTTCATGTTTTAACAGCCATCTGGAGAAAGCTGATATCAACGATATATATATTTATTTGATTAAATAGGACAAATCAAAATCACTGCTGTTCTCAGTTAAATTATGAAGAACTGTACTACAGACTTATGTGTAATGCAATAATTTCAGAGGCAAGAGTGGGATTCTCTTTTCCTCATTCCAAACTTTTCCTCTTCACCAGGATCCCAAAGAAGAACTTTTTTTTTTGTGGGGAATAAGCTTTTCAAAATGGAATATCTAAGTACAGAGCCTTACTCCTGCCTAATGCTGCTCTAATAAAATAATTTTCTCTGTTGACAGTAGTTCATTTCTGTGCTCCCAGTTAAGGCAGGAAATGGTATGAATTTCTCTCTTCCCTCCCCCAAAAAAACTAACTCAAACTCACATAAGAAATTAACTAAACATAGCGACTGAATTGTTTTTCTGATAAAGTCTCTTTTAAATATCCTAGCCCAGGTTATTTATTGAAGCATGCTAAGAAAAAGACTCATTCAGTCCCTTGAAAATTGTCCGTGGCTCATTCTTATGCAAAGAAAACCTCATCTTCTTTAAAGGAGAAAAATTAATTACTAATAGCATTAAAAAAATCCAAGAAAAATCACTCAGCTTTAGTAACACATCATTTCATCCACTTTGTCTGAGAGTTATGAGTAGTATTCATCAAAGTTTATTCCAACTTTTGATACTTCTTCTTGATGATTTGATAGAGCTGTGAAGTTATTGTTGAATTATAATAATTTGTGTTTATATCACCTTTCGTTAAGGACATCCAAGCCCCTCATAAGGATTATTTAATTAAATCTTATAGCCCAGAAGTTAAATTTAACTTCTGTTTATTTAACAAAAGTTAAATAATCCATGTTTTTTTTCATATTTATATTTACCACTGAGACTGATTCATTATCTTGGGAAAGCACCTGTTTCTCAAGCCCTTGTTCAGTTTCCATTGGTGATGCCAATTCTTTTGTGGAACTACTATGCAGCTAAAACTATTTACACTCCCTACTAAAGGGAGGTAATTTAAGTTCAGCCTATATGTGAGAGAGTTAGGTACCTTCAGAGGACAAATCTGAGATAATTTAGTCACTTTTCTTCCATTTGCACATTACCAGTAGGCCTGGTGAACATGGTTCTTTATGTTTGTGGTAAGAAATTAAGTAAGGGGAAATGTTCATGGGCATAGGGATACCATTATTTATACTTATAAAAAGCTGGATTCACCCCTGGCAGATTATTGCCCCAGCTCAACTGTTATCCTCCCCAATTGTGCCAGGACAATTTTTTGATTCAGCATAGCCAAAAACATTCTCAATAGGAAGTTTGGGGGGGGGGGGG
>VZSV01000045.1:3618968-3648019 GCA_013398735.1 Nothocercus julius
AATTTGGGAGTCCTGGCCATAGTACACCACTAAGATCACTAAGATATACATACAAGCAAAATATTGACAAATTTAAACACACTGACTAACTGCTATGCAGCATATTTTTTTTCTTTACCATCTCTGATAATGCAGGCAAAGAAGTTGTTTCAGCATTCTGCTGTTTTTGTCCATGAGAAAAAAAACCGTAAAGCACTCAGCTTGACATGAGACCACAGTCTTGATGTCAATGGGAGAGACTGAACACAGCCGGAACCTTGCTGTGTGACATAGGAATCCTTGCATTTTATGGAACAGCCTTTAGTTCCCTGGTGAATCCGTTCTTGATCTGTTAGTAGTTAAAGGAGTCACTGAGTTTTGCTCTGTGCCTTTCTTCAGGAAAGACTTGCACCTTGTGAGGAATCGCAGTATACAGGTCATATGAGCAACATCTTATTTGCTTAATATGCAACTTAATACAGAGGGTTGAATTTCATCAAGATTAACTGGCTCACTGGACCAGATAATATCAAGGTGGGTAATCCACCTTTTCAAATCATAATGGGAACAAAATGAGTAAGATACACAAGGATCATGTTCCGATTAGTAGCCATCTGACTATTCTCAGCTTTTGATAGGTTCTGCCTGAGCTATCAGAATTTTATTCAACCCTCTGTCATTTAAAGGTGCACTCATAATATTGGTCTAAGACAGCCTAACTCAGCATTGACAAAATGGCTTGGTTCTGCTATGCTTCCTCTTCTACCAGCTGTAGTGATCCTACCTGGAAGGTCATTTTACACAGAGGAGCTAGTGATCCACCCAACAGTTAACCTGGGCAGGCATAGGCCAGGGCTCTGCTGAGCTGGACTTTCAGGTTTTCACTGTGCTGTGCATATCCCTTGGCTGCAGGGTGAACTTAGCCAGCTCGTCCTAACAGAAGAGCCTCTGGACAGCTCCCACTTGATACCAGTGATTGTAGCACCTGCATGAACTTGCCTTTATCTTAAAGTGAAGCTCCTATAAATGGTATTTTCATCAATACCTTATGAAGTGTAACTACCTTTCTCACTGGGATCAAACATTATGTAGTGGGAGAAGGACATGCAAGATGGGCACTTTGGCTGGTACTGAGTTGTGATACTGGTTCACATTTCTCACCCAACAGCACTGAAATGGTCTGATATACCTGGGGGACAGCTGAAAATTGTCTCGGGATTTTCACTATCAGTGTGTAAGGAGACAAAAAATGTTTACAGTTGTTTTAGGGTATGCTGAGGATTTGTGTCTGAAGACAGATCTTCAGTCTTTCACCTGCCATGAACATGCTTGCATTTGCACCTCCTCCTGATATGCTTTGTCCTATATGCTCAGCTGGTAATACAAGCTTCTATGATCCCGGAGTTCGGTTTAATCATACTCTTATCTATTTCCTTGGATCAGTGCATCTTCATTTTTGACTCCATATCTAAATGTACATTCAAGAGGAAAAATGAAGTCACAGAAGGATAGCTAAAACTTTTTCTCTCCAAAGGAAGACAGTCCAGAGGTGGCTACAATAGTGGCTTAAAATAAAAGGTTATTATGTAACTAGTCAATGCTATAATCAGACTCTCTCCTTAACTTTAGCAGGACTACTTTGGCCAAAAAAATGTTAAACATAGTAAAAAAAGGATTCCTTGATAGAAGAAGAAAAAAAAAAAAAAAAGTGAATATGTCCTCAGCACTGGTATAATAGAAAATTAAGTGTTGGCAGTGGAAACTTTAGCGGATTTTGCCTACTCCTTAGAATAAAGGTGGTCAGTCCTGGATGGTGGAATTTCCTCAACTTAAAAGGTTATGTCCTGCATCTGAGCTGAAGTAACTGTTAAGATATGTGCTTTTAGCTCATCCTCATTGTGGGGTGAAACATGTTATTGTACGCATTATAATCTATGGAATGTACAGTCATTCCCTCCCTTTCTAATATAGAATTTAATCACTCCTTTTCTATCCAGATGATTCTATACAATGCAGAAATAATAATAAAAAAAAAAAAAAAAAGAGAGAGAAATAGAAAGAGAAAAAAAATAAAAAGAAGAAAAAAATAGGATGATACAGACTTGTTTCACAACTCATGACCTATTAGGCAAGAAAAGAAAAAGGAAAGAAACTTTATGGGCATTTGTACTATGATGGATGAAAATCTGAGAGTAATTGAAAAAAATAGTAACGCTGAACGCTGGCAGAGCAAAGTGACAAAGAGAAAAAATGAAAGGGGTTTGGAAAGAATGGACTCAGCGTTGGGAAAGTTTTTGAATGTTAAATTTTAGTTGAATTATGAGCTCTGGGTGTCCCCGTCCCTTCACCGAAGTTATTGCAGTCATGAACACTGTGTGCTTTAAAATTAAATATTGGTAAATCTAATTGTCTCCTGTGAAGTGGAACTCAGAATTACTGTATCTTAAAGCTATGAAGCGGAGTAGTGGGAGGCAGAAGAATTGGATCCGTAGCCTATAAACAATGCTGTTTTGAGGCTCCGATTAAGCTGTTAAGATACGTCTTCTCTCAACAACCTTCTCTGCCATATGGCCAGTGAGGATCGTAGGAATTACAGTGCGTTTCAGTGCACAGCACTTCTTGTGACGAGTGATGCCTTCGTATTGGAGACATTGTTAGGCTCCTTCAACACACATTCACATACACACACTCACTTCCTTCACCATGTTTTAATAGAATCTAGTACCCCAGCCACCGCTGTCCCAGTCTATGCCTCAGACTACTGAAATTTGGGCAAGACTCTGACACTGTTTTACAGAAGCAAATATTCCCACACGTGAATTACAGTGCACATCCAGGCATTGTTAGCTAGCCTTGCGGCTATCTCTTGCTCTTTATTTCAGATGTAATTGACATTGTAATGGGAATTAGGAGTTTAGGGAATTAGGAATACTTTTTTAGAATCTACTCTTGGATCTACAAAACAATGTGGATATTTCCTTTCTCTGTGTTGCAATGTTTAACTTTCAGATTCCTTGCCACCTAGTGGAACCTACAGTCCCAGCCTAATATGTGGCTTTGTGAAAATATAAAGGAAGAACTAAGCACCAAAAGAGGACATAGTAGGATCATTAAAGAGACCTTAATGACCTGACATCTATCTAAACTGGCCAATAAAATATACTAGGGGGATAAAGGGCAGAGGGAGTATTTATTTACTTGTGCTTTATATAAGCTCAACTGTGTTTCCAAACAACTTCCGTAGAGTCAAGGGACCCTTTCTTAAAATAAAAACTAAAAATAAGTTAAAAAAAAAAAAAAAAAAACTGCTTCTGGTTGAAATAAGGAAATAACATTTTTACATGGGATTACAAAGTGTTTCTGAAGTTCATAGTAAATTTGAGACTGAGGAGGGGGGAGCCCAGGAGAAAACCTGTTACTTTATGTCCTTCCTGAAGCATAAAATTCAGCAAAAATTCAATAGTGCTGTCAAATGCCAAATAGGCAGGTCAATATGTTAAACAGGAAGTAGTGACACTTCTAAAGAAATAGGCCAAGCTTACAGCTAGCCTGTGATATAAACTCTAATGATTTCACGCCTTCATTCTTAGTCCATAGGTAGAACAGCACTCTGACTGAGTAATGGGCACTGCAGAATTTACAGCACTGTCTGATGGGATATTTGAGCCTGCCTTTTCATACTGCATTTCTCCCACTCTGTAGTAATGCTTGTTATATTCATTTCATTCTTATTAGAGATGAATGAGAAGCTAAGACCTAGCTGACCCTACGTTAAGTATGCGCACATGCAAGCCCATCAAAAGTTTGTTAGATTTTAGATCAGATAAATACATGACCAGGTTTGCCTGTTCTTTCCGTTAAATTAGATATGAAAAATGTCATTGTTTTATATCATACCCTTAATTGAAGCTGTTCTGCCCAAAATCTGGAATTCTTAGAAACATCAATGTCCCTGTCGCTTTTCCTTTTCTCAGAAGCAATCCAGTAGTTCTGAAAAGCTGAAAAGCTTGGATTCTACAGACGTATTTGAACACTTGAAGTACAATAAACATCAGCAAAATGAAGGTAAGAATGTTCTTTCCCTTTTTTTTTCTGCTCATCCTAGGTCTATGTTTTATTTATACAGTTAGCTCTTCTACACAAGCACAGTCTCTTACAAAGTTTATACAATGACTAACACAGTGTTCTGTTTTGAAATCTTTATCTTTTTTTATAACAGAAGTAAACAACTATTCCAAAGTCTCATACTATAAAATGAGGTCTTCTTCTATTCTTTTAAAATATGTTCCCAGACCAATCTGTTGCTGATTTTAGAAATAGATGAACAATATCAGAAACATGCCCGTCCATGCCTCATACCTACAAGATGGGGAGGTTATTGTTTCTGTGACATTAATTTAAAAGAAAGCATGGCTTTATAAAATGGATTTATTTCGGGGGGTTTAGTATCGCCCCTCTGCAGTTGTTGTTTGCAGTAAAACACAAAATATATATGCCTTTTTCTGTCATGTAGGAGGTTCATTTTTCAAATGTATTATATGCTGCACTAGTGCTTTTCTTGAAAAGATGCTTCTAGACTGGGTAGTATCACCCTGAACATTCGCTACACTAATAGGCCTCATAATACACCTTGTGTATAGTGCATTTTTGCAGATTAACAATATAAAAAAGTTAAGCTATGCTTTATATTAGCATTATTCTTAATGCCAAAGTAATGTCTAACCACTAAGGCAGCATTGTTAGTGTTAGTACTGTAGATTGTAATGACAAAAGGAATTAGATGGGTTTTCTATGTTAAATCAATCATTAAGTGGTGGTATAATTATTTGCTGTTAGTAAAGCTCTTTTTTCCCCCTATTGTAAAATTGACAGTGTACGAAAGTAATTGCACTGTTTTCATTGCAGCAGGGCTCCTTAAGATTAGACTTTGGAAGGAAAGATGTGGCACTCCTAATCCTTTTGACATTTCAGGAGGAATGCATGAGTAATATTGCATAGCCATGTAATTAATCAGCCTGGGTATTTGTGGTCTACAAAGCATGTATTTCTACTTGCATTAAGATGGGAAGGGTGAGTGGTGGGTGGGAGAGTTTCTATGTTCTGCCCTTCTACACTTTTAATTACAGTGGGACACTGTCTCCAATAATTTCCTTTGTCAAGTTTGTGTGTGCCTTGCATGCTAAGATCATGCCTATAGGACTCTCTGTGGAAATATTTTACCTTCGAGTAGAGGGACATGATTGTTAATAAAGCTAGGTTTTACCCTTGAAATACTAGCCTTCACAGAGAATTTAAGGGAAGAAGACTGTGGTGTTATGTCCATGATATCTGCTTCTTTCTCTGCTTTGAGGTGACTACATTTAGTTACAAAAGAAGCTTGGCTGTAGAAAGATAATGGGTTGTCTTTGGGGTAGGAGGGTGGGTGAGTTTGCGGGGGAGGATGTTGAGGTAAAGGAAGACTTTGTAAGGTCACAAGTGTGAAGATGTTAATTGGTTTGGAAATCTTTCAATCAAATGTCTACTCAGAAATGAACTTTTCTAGGAAAGCGTAATGCTTTTAATGACATTTGAGTGAGGAAGGTTTCACAGATCCAAGTGTTTCCAGATAAAATCAGTTTACCCATGCCACCTCAGCAGAGGTGTACACACCCGGGCCATGGAAGGCCCATGCTGAATGCTTTGTTTAAGACCGTGTTTCAGGACTTCCCTTTCTCTTTCCCCTTCTCTTTCCCTTTCTCTTTTCCTTTCCCCTTGCCTTTCCCTTCCCTCTCCTTTTCCCTGTCCCTTTCCTTTTCCTTTCTCTTTCCCTTTCTCCTACTCTTTCCCTTTCCTCTCTCTTCCCCTTCCATTCCCTTTCCCTCTACTTCATCTTAACTTGCAGTTAAAGAAAATTCCAAACTTTTAATTTTTGTCTCTCAAAATAACACTCATGTTTGGTATTTGGAAAAGAAATTGGGCCTATTTAACTCAGATCTTATTTAGGATAATACACACTTTCCCTATCTTAGCTCTTTGGAATGATTTGATATCTGTAATAACAGTAATATTAGCAGCAACTAATAAAGAAATATTTCTATGAAGTGACCTGCAATAATTTTCTAGAAAAATGGCAAGACAGAGAACAATAATTGCTAAAATCTCAATATATGAATAAAATGGTAACTCAAAGATCCACAAGAATTGATGCTATTACCTTCCAGTTTGAGGAGACCAGACTTTGGGTGCACTTTCTGAAAAATGTAAGGCTCTATTCTGCACAAGATGTTGCTAGCCATTAAGAGAAGGCATTTGTAAGCACCCACAGCCAATCCATCACATCTGACCTCTGCAAGACATGTTTTCTCTCACTCGCTGAAGAAATGTTAATAACATCAGCTCAGTAGCTCCTTTAGTGATCTGTAATGTTATCAGTTTCAATGGATACAATATTGTAAAATGCAGGGTTTCAGTTTTGAAAATATTAGAATACTTTATAAACACAGTCAAGAGATAACTGAATATATTGTTTTCTGTAAGTTGTTAGATACTACACAGGTTTGGACATATGCTGGGCAGGATGCTGCCTGAAAATCACAACCTTCATGAATATCAGCTAAGAAATGATAGATAAATGTAAGCTATATAGTAAGTCATAGATAGCAAATATGCTGGAAAACTCTTGTGTCACACTCACTGATGGACTGAGGGGTGGATCAGAAAAAATAAAAAAAAGAGAGAAATATTCACTAAACAGTTATACATATGTTTGGGTTGGTTTATTTTAACCATTGACATATTTTCAAGCAGCTGTTTTAAAATGTGTTTATCAAGGTCCTTTCTTTAACATATTAAACTGTGAACCAGACCTCCAACACCCACATCAAGAGACTGATTACACTTGATATAACCTTTGGTTCTGTTATATACATGTGAAAACTTTCTTCCTTGTATTAGGCATAGATGGTTTTCAGTCACTTTTATGTTTCTTTTTTCAAAATTGTTAAACGGATACCGGTAATAATAATTTGTATGTCTGGTCTGCATTGATATTTTTGGTACTTTTGCTGTAAAGATAAGCAGATGGGGGCTTATTAAATTCTATAAAACTATACGTTATAAGGAAATCAAATATGAAGGGAGTTTGAAAAGTCATGCTGAGCAGGACTCCTTTTTAACTGGTTCATAACCACAGCAGACAATGTGTTGGCAGTGTATTTCATGTCGCTAATTGGTTATGGTCTTTATAGTTCTAATCAATAAACTAATTGAGCTGTGTCAGATTAGTTTGCTAAATTGTATTTACTTTAGAAACAAAATGTAGACAACATATTTACATCCAATTTAAATCTAATAGCTAAAAGATTGTAAAAATCTGGCAGGAGTTCCTTCTTGCACGCCCAGCAACAGAGAAAATTCATCCTATTGCTGAATTCACTTTCACTTTGACATGGCAAGCCAATAATGTGACAACAGCCTTTGGTCCGCCTCTTGGCAAGTCTGTCTGTCTGCAAATTTCACTATGCATGTGATGAATGCAGAAACCAAGAAAGAACTGCAGGAATATTCATCGAAGGATACATCCACTCCTCTCTCCTTGAGCACAGCCCTCAAGGATGCCTTTCGAGGCTCCGAGTGCATAGGGAGCGACAGGCTGATGGGCTCATCAGCAGAGCAGTAACTAAAACAACTGGAAGAACTGCAACACCCCTTGTGCAGGCTCCGTGCGTTCACACCTCTGAATGAGTGTTCAGGGTGTTTCATTTCAGATTGCTCAGCCGTGACTGAGACTATTCCAGGAGTTCTCAGCACACCGTTCATCCATTTTGCTTACATGACCTATTTAATTTCTAATGAAAGGGAAAAAACCTTGTCAAGGGAGATGGCAGGGAAAGAGTTAAGATAAGCACGAGCTCTTGGACTGTTAGACATGATCATTCTAATCCTATACATACATGGAAAATTTTGAGCTGGAACACCCATGAAAAAGAGAGTTCAGTGATCCTCCAGATGGACCCAGTGGTCAAACTAGAGTGAGAATGGCCCCTCTTGTGAAGGTCTGGCTTCTGAAATCTGTAAAGTCTGGGCAAATGAAACTATACTCCCCTAGCTGAATCTGGACAGGGTACTCATTTTGAATTTGCAGTGGAATGGGAGAAAGGGGAAATTTCCAGATGTTTCCCAAAAGCACCCACTCTGATAGTCCTCTGATAGTTTCAGAGACCTTTTGACTATTCTATCAATCGTATAGACATGCATGGGAACTCAAAGAAGTTATATTCTTCTTATATCACATATGTTCCTACAAGGAGCCCCTTGTGGTCTGCAGGACCTACCCTGGATCCTGGATAATGAACTGAATAGTGTTTTTTCTCTGAGCTATGTCATATTGTGAACATGTTGCTAGCAGATCCCAATCTAGCTGCCTGAAGCCCAGGTATGACTACCTATGAATGGCAGAGATTTTTAATCCTAAGCATGAGTACATGGCTGAAAGAGAAAAATTAATTTTATGAAGACCTTAGTGCAGTGTGAAGACCAAAACACTACTGTGCCCTCTCTGCCTTTTCATGGTTTTCCGTGGAAGTGCATGTTCCACTGCTGAATTTGACAATGAGATGCTGGGAGAGTTTTACCAGGCAACAGAGTGCAAGAAGTATCAGCCACACTCAGGGAGGCAGCAGCAACATGCAGCAAGAAGGGAAAATAAGCAAACAACTCAGGAATTTTGAAAATAAAATATGTGGGATATTTTACTTCCATCAGGGAATGAGGTACTCACTAGTAATTACATTAATTACTGGAGAAATTCTATTTTATTCTCCCTTATGCTTTGCCCTTGTCCTTATTTTGTCCAGATTGAACACTCATTCCTTAAATATGCATTTGGGTGAAGTGTTTTCTGTTCCAAGGTAACAAGTAAGAGAAGATATACTATGCAATGTGCCAGAAAAGCTTCTTTTCCTCAAATAAAGGACTATATTTGTTACTGGGAGGCAAAAGTCCTTCTTACTATATGAAGTGTATTTTCAGATGTCCTATTGCTGGATAACAGGAGGAATATTCTAGAGCTTTATGTAAAGATATCTCTTCCTTTTGATTAAAGTTATTAGCTACTAAATTCCTGTGTAGATAGGTTATAGACTACATCCTGGCATAGTTGTGGATGTTGATTTTGATGGTCCTTTTCATGCTTTGACCTCGCTATAATTGTCCAGTATTTGTTTTACCAAGAATGTAGCTGAAGATCAGCTTTCAGCTTTCTTGGGAAAGTCTTTTCATTACCTCCTGTATCCCTTTTTCCATTTGCTAAGGGAATGTCACACGGCTGTTCTATGTGACCAGGCACAAATGATGCTATTTAACTTCTTTTTGAATGGTTGTAAGATCTATGGAAAAAAAAAAACAAAAAAAAAAAAAAAAAAAAAAAAAAAAAAACACTGTATATATGTTAGCATTTTATAGCCAGTTTTGAAAATCTAGCAATCATATTAAGAGCTTATTCTTCTGTATTATGAATGGATGAAAAGACACAGATAATGAATTGCCAGTCCAGAGAGAGGAGGAAAACAGCCCATTATCTGCATTTTCATGTGATAATAGGATGTCCAGGGAGAGGATAGAAGATACAACCAAGCCTGGACCGTGGACTCTTATTTTCATGAACTTTGCTTTGCAACAAAATTGAAGCATTTGTTTTGTTTTGTTGGCGTCAGCCCTCCTCAGTGCTAATAAGAATAGTTAAATGTTGTAACTTATCAGGATAATGTCAAAATTACAAGATAAATGTTTGCTTTTATAATGTAAACCACCACAAGAAGTCCTCCAGTGTCCAGAGAAGGTAGATACAACCTGAACTAAGCCGCAGTAAAACAACTCAATAAATCAAATATTCAAAGCTCTCCAAAACATTCAGAGCTTTGCAATGCATGCAAAAATCATGTTTAAGAGCGGTGGCTTTAGGCCAGAATCAGCAAAGATAAAGTGAGAAGAAAAGTAAGTCTCTTGCGTTTATAGTCATATTTCCTTTAATTGTTAAAGAGAAAATTGTGATGGTTTTATTTATAATTAAATTTCAGAAAATGGCCTATTTTAAGTGAGAGGTAAGGAAAAGATTCTGTCCACCCACATCCGCTGTTTCCTGGATACGAGCCAATCTTTCGGTGTAGCACTAACTCACAAAGCAGCCGAGAAAGGACAAACATGCCCCCTCTCTTTGCCTGATTAGAGGATGTCTCATAAATGCATTCCCTGGACAAGCTTTATAATAGACTCATCCACTTTGTGTTCAATTGTAAATTCAATACCTACCACTATTAGCTGCTCAATCTGCTGAACTTCATCCTGTTAAACATTTGGTAATAAACAGGACTTGGGTACAAACAATAAAGATAATTGTATATATATTTTTTAAAGAATGCATTGTTACCCGGGATTTTAGTTTTTTTTTTTTTTTTGCACATGTATTTCAAAGGAACATTGTGCCTGGCAAAGGGCGAGTTAATCAGCAATGGCTGTTGCACTTAGGTGCAGTTGTTCCAGGTGAAAATATTTTAAATGCAGAGACTTGTTAGCAACGCAGAAAATTTTACAATGGCTTATCAGCTCTTTTACACAGCCCTGATTTTAAGCACGGACTCTGTCAGAGCAGGTTGGTCAGTGTCCTCTGTGTTAACCCTCATGATGCTGCACTGCTGTGAATTCCCTTTCCTCAGAGGAACTCCTAAAGAGTCCAGGTTACCACAGCAAACCAAACAAGAACCTATTTAGGCACATTTAGGTCCTGCTGTATGCGACACCGCACACAAACTAGGGATGTAACTGCACATTCACGCTTTAAAGAATTGGTCACTGAAGTTTTCAGCACAAGAATTGGTTTTCTACTGAGAACCGCTTGTCTATGCATCCCCTAGTGGATAAATGTGTTTATCACAGATTTTTTTCTGAGCTTGCTGGGGTTACTTTTCCAGGAGAGGAAACATCATCTCCTCTCCAGGGCATTAGAAGCTTCTTTGACCCACACACAGTTTGTTCAGAGCATCCCATCGGCAGAACAGCAGATTATGGAAACTTTCCCGAAGGGATGGCATTGCTCAGGGTACTGAAAGACCCACTCACATCTACCTCAGTGTGAGGCTTTGACAAAGGGATTTTATGCCTCAGTTTCCTCCCCTCTGAAGGGACAGGTCATATGGAGTCATGGCTTTTGCAATGGGTTGATTTTCTGATATTTACAGCACTCAGAATGTGCAAACTGCAGCATAAATGCCATATATCTTTTTATCATCATCATTTACTTTAATTTACAAATCTGAAAGTCTGAAGGAATGAGGCTGTTAGTTCTGATAAAAACAGGCATCATTTTTACTAGGATGGATCAGGAGTCATGTGTGAATCTTACTGAAAACTTAATAGGAGCTTTGTTTAATTTAAAATAAATGGGGCTGCAGCCCTTTTTACTTTATTCTAGAGTACCAGAAACACAGGCTGTGATTTATTTCTCCAGACCAGGTTGTTCTGGGAACCCAGGGAGAGGCATCGATTGTGGGTGATTTCCAGGCCCGTCTCCCGGCTGGCGCGCGCAGCAGCCGAGCAGCCAAATTTGGCTGAATTTCACCCGCTGCCGCTCGGCGCCGCGGTGGCCTCCGGGAGCCAGGGAAGCAGAGCGGATGGCCGGCAGCCCTTAAGAAGACAGCAGGCCATGTGTCAGTTGTCAGGAAAACATATTCCTCTATTTTCGGACCCCTTGAGTCAGCTATATTTCACAGCTCTGATGTCAGTGGAAAAGCTTAATATCAACTGTAGCAGAAAATATAGCTTTCCAATTAATTTGTGCCCCTGAAATGTAACTTTTTTGTGTGTGTTCATTTTGCTATTTTCACTCACTCTCTGTGAAAATCTGACCACAGGTACGATGGTTCAACAAGTAGTTACTATTAGAAGCACTAACCCAGGCCCTTTCCTTAGGACCTATCTTTTGTATACGAGCAATAGCAGAGCAGGGTCTGCACCTCACATTCATGTGCTTTTTCACAGGTCAACAAAGAAAAAGAAACTACTGATCTTATTCATTTGTCTACTTTAGACTTTGGTGCTGAAAATATTGTTATTGCCCATATTGCTAGCACCAGTTCAGCTGATGCTGAGATATGACAGAGCTTATTAAAATTTTCTCTTTATACAGGTGGAAGGCAGGGATCTTAAGAGAGAAGCTCAGAGCATGTTTTGGGAAGCAAGAGGGGGAGGGATTTTTATATCTCAGTTTGTCCTGAGCTATTTCTCAATTTAAGAAAGAGGATCTTTCCCAGGAACCTTGCTGCAAATGGAAAGTTGTCCTTGGAAGAAAGAGAGATGAAGTAGTTATATTTTCTTTTGGGTGCATTTCTTTCTTGTGCACCATTGAAAACAGAAATTGTATATTAACCCTTAAAATTACTATTCACCTTATCCTAATGCAGTCATTAACTTAAACCATGTGAGATATAACTTAGATCTGTTTATTTTTCTTTACTGATAATAGAGAAAACTTAGATTAGGCAGTTCAGCTGTAGATGTTTATACCGTAGATGCCTCAAGGTAGGGAAAATAATCTCATCCTCTAGATTCCAATCAATTTTAATAATATTTTGTCCCCAAAGTTTTCTGTTCCTCTGACAGACCCTGAGCAGATTACAGATTAAGGGTGTGTCTACAAACTGCAGATCAGCCAGTGGCAGTCCCAGCAGACGGCCTCACCTTCCTTCTAACCAAAAGCAAGAAAGATCTAGCATGAACTCCCCTTCCCATACTCTAGATATAAAAATACCATTTGCAACATTCACATCATCTTTGATTATCAGCAAAATAGACTTTCTATAGGCCTCAGCCTTCAAAAGTGTCTATCTTGCATATACAGCACACATAATCTGTATTTTGAAATATATCTCTAGCTACATATATAAAGAGTTACGCTGTAGCAATAAGGAAAGTTATTTTAGGAGATGGTTTGCTCCATGAGTTCTGTGAACAGATATTAAGCTTCTGTTTCTTGCATTCACAGAAGACCAATAGTGTCTTACGTATGACGACACATTTTGCTTTGAAAATGTTTATTCCTTCAGTAATGCCTGTGTGTGCGTCTACGGGTGTGTGTCCTTGAATTACTTTTTACATTGCACTTCAAGATTTGATGATGCCAAGTGATCCTGCTATTGATTCAATATTAGGGAAACAAAGAGTTATTAAGTGATAACCTGTTGGTGTATATTTTTGCTCTGTTCATATAAACCAGTGGAGCAAGATCAATTTACTCTCCGGTTGAATTGCTTTTCTTGTGGGCACCTAAAGCATACGTTAGAGAGCAGCTTCCAAGAAACAAATTTATTTTCCTGAAATGATGGTCTTTATTGGCAACATCTAGTTCTTTTAATTTTACAGTTGGTTTACCAGTTATTATCTCTGTTTTCATGAAGCATGAGAAAAATGCTAGAACAGTTAAATGTGCTTACCATATAGTTTGTGAATTAGTGGCTCCTTAAAATTGGCAGCAGATGTGGAGTGAAACTGCACCGTCAGTTCTCTTTTCCTTTTCCCTCCTTCCTCCCCATGAAACCTGGGAAATCCTTTGCCTGGCATACACTACCACGGTGCCACCAGCACCTTGCTTGCAGCTAACAGAACCCTCTAAAACGCTCACTCTTATGCCTGACCCCGTGGTTTGGCTGTAGCAAATCTGAGAAATCTGAAATTTGAGGGGGCTGGGGAGAGGGAAGGAAGTAAAAACCTTTCTGATGCTGCTTTTGCCCATTATGCATTTGACGGAATGTGCCTTTTAAATGACTTGCACATCCCTTCTCAGGTGTGTTATGGGCAGAATGGCAGCAATTGCCAGCAGTGACTAAGTGAGAAGTGACACTCTCTGTCTCTCTGAGGGTTTCTTCAAGTCCAGTTTGGAACCTTTCATTACATTGCAAGAATCCATTAAGACAGAAACAAGGTTATTCCATGAAATGTTTTTGTGACTAAAGAGGACATCCAGCTCTTTAATCAGTGACAGAACATCTACTCTGACAAGACTGAGTGATACAGTGCACTTGGCTAGCACCTTTGCAACTGAAGGGGAATATAACTTACAAGGACAGACAATATTCTCATTAAATTGCCATTGGTTGATTCATCAATGCTCCAGTGGAAATAATTATTCTGTATATGTTTGATGTAAATGTCTATGTCAAATGAAACCTCATTTTGTATTTTGCGGATGTCTGATCCATGATAATTTGGCTAATGCCTTTAGGTCATGAGATAACTGTCTACTCCCTTCAGTTATGACAGGGGCTGTGGTGAAAGTCTGAGAGGGATGAGGGGAAAACTACACACACACACACACACACACAGAGGGCACACACACACAGATGTATACATTTATAGATAAACATTCTTAAAAAATAAAATTTTTAAAAAATCACTATTACAATGTTAGTAGAATCCACATGGATTAAATTCCCACACATGCAGGTGTGCAAGATTTTGACTAGAACAAACTGGGAATAATTTAATTGACCTTTACAAAGTCACCCCGGAATAACTGGTAAGGAAAATCTCATCCCAAAATTACCTTTTGTATCAAGATGAATACTGTTGGAAGTTACAGTGGTGGAGGAAGAGTTGCTATTATACGCTTAGACGTGTCAATACAATGCTATGTAAACAAGTATAAGGCTACAGATTGATTTTGAAATGAGCCCTGAGCAAAGTGGAACATGGATGCACACTGAAGTACTGCAGAAGTAGCCCAGAAGGGCTGAAATCTCTCTGAATAACTCTGATTACAGTTCTTTACCTGTTTGGTCCTGGGACAGAGTTTATACTTTATACATACAGTAAATTACTACCCATCTAAAATTGCCTAGGGAGTAACCAAATGTTCACCTATCCCTTGTCATTCTTCTCCTATTCTCACTGAGAGAATGTAAAGTCCCCGATCAGCCCTCTTTACTATGGCACTAGTACTAAGTACTAGTTTAGTGTTAGCACTAAGTACTAGTTTAGTGCTAAGTACTAGTTGAGCGGCACTGAAAGGCAAATTTGTACAGTGTTACTGGCCTTTTCATAGACACACCTTCTGAGAAACAACTTAATAAGGCCCATGTAAAATTGAGATCCTCAGTCATTTAGATAACTGTTAATGATTAATACACCCTTGATAATACCTGGTTGTATCTTACTTTATGAGCAGAACTACTGAAATCAAAGAGACCAATTACCAGATAAGGAAAAACTCAACTGTTCATTAAAATCTTAGAAGTTTAGCCCTTTTTTTGTCAGAAAGTCATTAGAAGGAGAGAGTGAAAAGGGAGGGATAAAGAGGATGAAGAATATGATGAGTCGACTTTTTCCCAGATTGTGCTACATTTCATATTCTACTGAAATATATGGAAAATTCAGTATTAAAAAGTAAAGATGGGGAGAGAGAGAAAATAAAGACGATACAGGAATCAGTGACTGCTGATAAGTTGTTTTCTATTCCAACAGAAATGAGATAGGTAAATATGTTTCAAAAGTTGACTGTTTTTTTTTTTTCATTTCCAGAGCGGATGTTACAGTTCTATAAATTATTCCTAAAAATTAGGAAAACAAAATGAAACAAAAGAGAGAAGCAGACAGACATAAAAGAAGAACACAAGGTTGCATTCCACTCAGCAGCAAAAGCTTTAATGGGGAAAGGAGAAAATTAAATTGGCAAAGACTTTCCTGAGACAGTTCAGAGGCAGTTCAGTGGGCACACTCCTCAGTTCATAAAAACAGGCAACACCATTGAATGAAAAAAAAAAATAAAGAAACTGTATCAGCTTTCAAAAAAGGATCTTGTCTTTAAATAAGACTTTAGATTACAATCTTTATTCAGACTTAAATCTCTCTATCTTCTGGCTCCTTTAATGATGGCTCCATTAACCCTGAGAAGCAAGACATACTAATCCTGCACTAACAACACACCAGGTATCTCAGAACTGACTTTGATGTTGTATAATGTGCTGGATATGTCCCCTTGATGACAAGGTTCTGGTCCTGCTGGTTCAGGGCAGCAGGATCTTCCTCAGGACAGCAGCAGACTCAATAAACCAAGGTTTTAACTTCATGGTATCTCAGAGAAAGGCAATTTCCATGAATGAGAGGGATGAAAAGAGAAATATTTAAATCCTCCTTTGACAAAGATATGGGAATGGAAAACGGCCCCAGTAAAAACTCTGGGATGAAAAAGACTCTTTATGCCTTTATAATAAATGGAGAATAAGGTCTGCAATTCAACACTTA
Source organism: Nothocercus julius (assembly GCA_013398735.1). Lineage (NCBI taxonomy): Eukaryota > Metazoa > Chordata > Aves > Tinamiformes > Tinamidae > Nothocercus > Nothocercus julius. The sequence continues at coordinate 3,635,217 of VZSV01000045.1, forward strand.
GTAAGCAGCATAGATGTTAGCTAGGGAAAAGATAGGAATGGGTTTTTGAGGTGGCTTTTCCTTCTCTTCAGAGTGACAGTGTGTTGTATTGTATTCTTCATTCAAAGGAAATCATAGACAGGACTTATCTAGCTTAAACTATTTCAAGAATTATGTCTTTAACTACAGAACTCTCTCTAGAGAGATCAGAGACAAATAAATCATCCTCTCATGAAGTTTTTAAAAAAACTTCACTAAAAAATAGTTAAGATTTTGAAAACGTGAAATTTTAAGGAATCTGAAAATATTTTCAATGGCAACCATTTTTCTTTTTTTCTTCTTCTTTAAAACATGTAAGAGATATATCATAGGATTAGGAACTGTTTTTTACTGAACAATTCTGACACAGTTATTAGCAAGTATGGAAGCACCATACAATTAATTATTATTAAACCAATTATCCCTTCAGGCTACATGTATGTAATATATAAAAGGAAGATAATATATATGTATATACATATATATTTCTATATTTTATATAANAGAATATATAGTTAATCACTGACCCAGTGAATATTAATGAATAATGTAGATACAAATGTTTCTGAATATGTGTGTGTTACTGATGGATAGATAGGTAGAGGGATAGATAAGTGGCACTGTTTATGCACACATTCACATACACATATTATATTAGTCTGTGGCTTATATCTTTTTCCCAACTCCTAATATCATCTCTGTAACCAAGACAGGGATCTTTGTCAGAGATTTATTCTGCAAATTAAATGAGCTATAGCCTCTTCCCTTATTTTAATGTACACTTTATTCTCACAGCCATTGCTATTTAAATTTGTTCCTTAACACATGCGGTTCACTTTATTTTACTTTTACTGTGTCTGGACTATTCAAAACTGACACATATAAAAAATAGTGCCGTTTCCCTGAAATAGCAGTGCCTTTGTATGTGCAAAGCTATAAATAAACACTGGCAGTTAAACTTCTGTGCTTTTAAACTTTAGCCTCTTTATCTCTGTCACTGTTAGAGGCCCCTATCTGGTCTGCCTTCCCTTTTTGCTTATGACAAAATGCTTATGCAGCAGTAATCAGTCTTGGAGCTCTACCCTCCCTTCCATTTCTTTCTTTCTCTTTTAATTTCCAAGTTGCAGGCACCAGTTTCAATGGTGCCTGCTGCAGCTTGGCCAACAAATCAAAGTAGCAAAGCGTGTTTCTTCCAAAGCCAGACGTTCCCTCTCCGCAAGCCCTCAGCGGTTTTTAGTTGCAGACGAGTAGTGAATGCACAGACTTTTTTCCACTCATTTTGGATGTGCCTTGGCCACATTATGGTAAACACAATGCCACATTTTTTCTTTAATGCTTTGGAAATACCACATATCAGAAAAGAGTATTCTTGGAGGTGATTGTCTATACAATGTCTTGCAATAAGTAAAGATAAGAGATGATATATAGGCCAGGCTGACCTATAGGCCAATTGTGATTAACTAATGCTCAGGGAAATCATATGGAAAAAACAATTCTTTCTGTATGCCTTCCTAACATGCTCCCTTCAGGACTTTTGATGCTAAAGGGTATGTATGGATTGTAGAAATGTCTTGCTCAGGATGTTGCATATGAAAACAGACAGACTTTTTAAACCTTCTGCTAATACTTTCCCATGCACCTATATGTGAACACCTTTAAAATTTGGAAAACAGGAGCTCAGATTCAAGATCCCAGCCCAAATCTCTGCTTCTAGAATTCCTGTTTCTGTATCCTGTTAGTTAAGTTCCTTTCAATCGCTTTAAGTTTAATTGACTGAAATGGCTTTTCTTCAAAATCTTCAGAAATTAGCTGCAGCTCATATTCATTTGCAGTTTCTTACTCCTCATTGCCGCTGTGTACAAGCTTTATGGACAGATCTGTCAATATCAAAAATTGCAGAGGAACATCCTTTTTTTTGCGTATGTGCATACTACTTTCTGCTTTGCTTTTTTTGCTTTTTGTTTAATAGTATTAATAATAGCATCCTACTAGTTTCTACTTAGGTTTTCTAACCGATTCTGTTGGGATTTTTAACTTGGATGTTATTAACAACCCAAGCAAGTTGAGTCAAGACTGAATTTTCTCATGCATAGGTAATAATGTATCAGTTGCTACTGCAAGCACGCTGCTTTTCAAATAATTAAAACAGTCTTCAGACAATTCAGGATTACGGATGGAGATAAGCTGTAGCCTAAGCATATAGATTCTATTTCAAGGAAATAGTTCAGTATGTAAATCAAACATTGTTCATGTATGATATTTATCAATATGGTATCACGTATCATATTTATCAGTATGATGGACCTGCCAGTTCTCCTCATTTTCTTTGGAGAAATTTATTTTTTTGACTAATTTTCAGAAGTCTTCTCATAAGAAATCAATCCTCCCAAACTCTCACACTTTTTCAATAATACAATGCTCTCAGAACCACATTTAAACCTACACACCCCTACAAACACACAGACAAGCATGTAGACAAGTACAGAGAGACAGATCTATACCCAACACAAGAAGAATAAAATTTACATTTACTCCCTGGACTGGTCTTTATTAGTAAGTAAGCAATGGTATTATACCACAAACCAAGCTATACTCACTTGACTATTCTCAGGGTTTCTCCTTTAACACTTTTTCATCCCGTTACACGGTGGTGCTGGGAAACGTCCACGGGTTAGTGAGACCCAGGCATTGAGTTTGGGGCGGGAGCCGTTTGCTTCAGCTCCAGCCCAGGTCCCTCAGGGCTGGCAGGCAGAAATGGCCTCCAGGAAGTGATGAAGTCAATAGGAACAGGCTCGTAGATAGGGTAAAGCTGTGAAAGAAAAGGATAAAGATGATAAAAAGTACTGTTGGGAAGAAAAGTAAAAGGTAGCTTGGTAAAGCAGTTTAGAAGCAGTCAGACAAGTCAAGGTATCAACTTTTAGAAATCTTTTGATTGGATTAATGGAAGCATAGATAACAGGAAAAAAACTAAAGGTGAGGAGATGACAAATAAGTATTGTGTGAAACAAGGAGTATACAGAGAAATACAGACAAGTGTAGTCTAAATGTAATTTATCAATGTATTTATCTGTTTTTCCAATAAGAATAGAATAAATCAGAAACCATTGCTTCTGATGAAAGACAGTTCAGGACAGTTTCTCCTTCTCATCACCCCTAAATTATGAAAGAAAAAAAAAAAAAGGTTTCATAGAATATTTTTAAAGTGAATTTCATATGTACATCAAAAATATGGTTTTTTTTTGGTGAAAATTATTTGGGAAAGAAATGCAATTTTTCTTTCTGCTTGTGTTTGAATTAAGATCTTTAATAGGAATAATTTTGTCTTATATTTTTTGCCATCTAGGCAGAACTAAGAAAGGAATATAATTGGCAGCAGAAAAAATTCCCCCTCTCCGGAGCCCACTAGTACTTGCAATTATTTCACAACCACTGCAGTTCCCCTGCCGTGTGTCATCCTTGACTTAAAGTTGTTCAGAAAAGCTATTAAGCACTACATAATTGTGAGCAAATTGGAGGTAATAAAGAGAAGATCCACCAACATGATTGAGGGACTGCAGGGACTGATTTATGAGGAAAAATGAAAAGAATGACAGTAAATATGTATAGCTCGGCCAAATGATATCTAGGGGTGGAGAGTAAGATAAACATCTGTTAGGGTTGTATTTGAAGAATGTTGTGATCATCAGCGTCCCGGTGCATCTGTGGTGTAACTTCACTGGAGCCATCTTCAGTAGTGTTACCTACTACTACATTTATGAATTTGGCCATGACAAACAGACTGTGGGGAGAGACAAAGAAGAGCTGTTAGGGGAACTAACTATAACTACAAAATCCATGGGAAGAATTGAAGCCAAAGGAAAATGTAGGCTGCATATGAAGAAAATCTTATTGGTGAAATCTAGAAGGCTGATGAATTAGTTAACAAACGAAAAGTACTTTGAAGATGAGAAATGCTATTCAGCTGCAGCAAAGTGTCATTATTAAGAGTAGAACTGAGCAAATAATTTGTAGTGAATAATGCATTCAATCCATCTAACATTAGATTTTTAAAGGCACTTAGGGGAATTAGATGCCCAATAAGTGAACGAGTCACAAAATGTTAGGTGCTACCAAAGTTTGCAGATGCCTTTGCAGCCCCCACTAAAAATATGTTCTTAGACAAAAGCATAAATAAAAAAAATGTGTAAACATGCATGCATGTGTCCAGGCACACATCCAAAAATGCACAAACACACAAGACAATAGGAGATTAAGAAATACTGGCCAGAGTGTCCATGTTTTTCAAACACTGCTTTGAATAATGAAGAGTTGCAGAAATCCAGGTTCAGTAATAATTCCCATGAAAACCATGCAAAAACACAGGGTGGAAATCCAGCTGGTGTGAAGACACATATTTGTTTCATTTTGCATCAGCTTAAGACCTACACCATAGGTTTCAAAGCCAGAACAAGACATTAAAAGCAGCCATTCTGACCTCCTGCATGATACAAACCAAAGTGCGTCACTCAATAGATCCCTCACTAGGGAGAACTTGTATTCCTCCTGAAACAACAGACATGGCTGAGGTCAGTAACAAGTTGACTATTTACTGAATTAGAGCACATTGTGTGAACTACACACAACTTCAACCAGAGGGGTTTGGATGATGATGAATTAGCAATTTCTTCCAGAACTGTACCCTTCCTATATTGTGACCACCTTTCATTAACATAGTTTGAAATTAGAAAGATGACATAAATGCAATGTGACCCTAGGCTTTTTTTCTTTCCTGTTACATCCTTACATACTTTCATCTTTGGAGAGCAAAAATCAATTGTGCCTAAATAGAAGAGATATTTTGACTAATTTCTGAATTACTGAAATATGAAAGGGGGAAAACAATGATAAAATGATTTTCAAAAATTTTAAGAGTTGCATCTTCACATTTTCTAGCTAAGATAATAGATTTCACAGCTTAATTGCAATGTCAGTTTGCCATCAAAATGCAAGTAATAATGAGAATGTATTTGCATGCCATATTGCCAAGAAAAGGACAGGTCAAAGAAGTCGTGTTAATTAATTGCAGAATGATTTGCCTAGTTCTCAATAAACATAAAAAAGAGAGAAACTGACAAACAAAACACTAAACAAGTACTGCTGTTCAGACATATCAGGTGTCTCCTCAGGCAGGTACCCAAGTGAAGATCTATTAAGTGTAACAAAATATATATTTTTTTATTTTATTTAAATAAATAAATGAGCAGATAGATAAAGTATTACTGAGGTGTAAGGTTCAGTATTAACATGCGTGAATGTGTTTACAGTTTTGTGCTTCTGCATGTATGTCAGAGAGAAAAAAGGATAGATTTGTCAAGGATTAGCCATGTTTTATTTGGGAATGATATGGAATTCTAAATTATTTGGTTATTCTGGGAAAATTATTTACAAGGAGGACTTAAAGGTGCAGGATATGAATTAATGTAAGAGAAATTGGAAATAATATGAACAAATATTAAGCATTTCACGTTTACAATCACTATTAAAACCAATATAAGTAAATTAAGCATAAAACCATATTTATTCAAATATTATGTTCAAATGATTGTGTCTACATTTTATTGATACAATAGAACTTATAATAAATTTACCAAAATATCCAGAAAAAATATGTTTTTTTCATATACTGAGAGTGAGTCATGCTAGGTAAAAACAAGGCAGGTCCTTTTGACTACCACAGAGAAACATTTTATGATAAACATGTGGAATAACAGATTTTGAGTAGTAGGGGCGTATGAAAGAATACATGAAACTGACTGTATTTCCCCAAAAATATCTGAATAGTTTAAAAGGCGTATAAATGTAACTGACCCTCGTTCCACAGTTCACTGTGGAAGTGACAGTCCATAGCTCAGAAGAAATGAATGGAAACCAATTTCTTCATTTTTTCAAAGCTGTTCATTTTCTTCTTTTAACAAATGGAGAAATCCAGCTGAGGAAGATTGTGTGCATGCATTAATAATAATGCATTATTAATAATATTATTATATTAACTATTACTAATAACAATGTTTTATTAATAATGCATTGTTACTAAGGAGATAGAGGCCTACCCTATCCACTTTTAAAGTCCTGCCTGGACATACTATTTAGTTAAATTATAATTTGTGTTAGTGATCTTGCATGAAAATGCAAACTATAGATTTTTAAAAGCCCTTTTTATTTTTCCTTTTTGAAGGCATCTGAATGTCCTCAAATGCTGCAGAATTTCAGATCCGCCCCGCACACAGACATCCTAAATTGTCATTATCCCAATATAATTTCCAGATCATTTTTGATACTTAAAATAACCCACAGTCAACATCTTCCAATATACATTTTTATTGATCACACTGAACAACTTTATGGCAATATCTACAAGTGTGATTAATATGATAAGTGTCATTAAGTATATCATTGCATAAATATTGCATTGCATATCATCTATCGTAATTAAGACACTAAGTTATTCTAGTCACATATCTTTTCCAATACCTGTTTTTCTGCATCTTTCTCAAAACCCAGAAATATCTTGTAACACGTTTACTTTGTAGTATATACTCTACCTGTGCTATAGGTATTTCAGGCTACTTACAAGTTTTTACCTTTCCTCTCGGCCTCCTATTCTAAGGAACCCTCCAAACTGGCCACTTGTCAGAGTGATATGAATGTATTTTGACATCAGCAGGACACAGAGACGAGGGTCATTTCCCTTGGCTTTTCCAATTACACAGCTTGCTGCAAGGAGCTGAATCAACCATGAATGTCATTCTGCTCATATCGGCTGGGAGGGTGCTCTCTGTTCGGCCCTTGGCATTTAACCATGTTGAATTATGAATGTGCTACCAATCTTACTGTTTGCCTTGGAGCTGGAAAGGATGATTCACAAGGACCTTTTTTTGAATTAGATTTTAAAGTGGACCATGCAATTTCTTCCCCCCCTCCTTTTTTTTTTTTTTTTTTAAGCAAAGTTTATTCACAAAGCCCCAGTTATCTCAAGATCGGTCAGATAATAAGAAATAACATTTACTCACTATAACATTCTGCCATAATACACTGTGCCACTATCTGAACGTGTCCTGTGTTTTATCTAATATTAAACAAAAGTTGTAAGAGAAGCCAGGGCAAGTTCTGTATAATCAAATGGCTGACATTTCACTATCTCTGCTCTAAACAAAGTACTGCAGCAAAACTTGTGTAACATCATTGTACAAGCCAAGACATCTCAGACAATGGGGAGCGGGGAGGTAAAGAAAATATTAAAGTTGTCTACATCTATATAATAGGTTGAAATCTGAGAGAAAATCTATTTTTTTAAAGTTCATTTAACTCTATCAGAACATAGAAAACCACTACCCCCAAAAACTGATATCTGATTATTTCTCTGTGGAATGGATGACGGCAAGGCAAAATTCAGAAAATGTTTTCTTATCGACAAAAACAAATCTAGACTCACCCCCTCAAGCATTAGGCAGCCAACAAATGGGGTTCAGTTAGGAGCATCTTTTCTATAGGACCCCTTGGCTTAAAGTCTTTTAGAGTGAATCTAAACCTCAGTTTTTCAGCCCTACAGCTTTCAAGTATCAGAAGAGTTTTGTAATAATTTCAAGTGAAGACTGAAATTACTGTGATTTAAAGCCATAAAATCATGTAATGGAAGCCAACAAATTTCCACTGAATACTAACTGAATATTTCTCGCAATTGTGGGATTTCAAATTCACAGAGGTAAGTGGTTTGTACTTCATTACTAGTTTCAGTCTGAAAATAAGACTTGAAAGAACATATGGAAAAAAAAAATTTATGTCATCTCTGATGCACCAGATTCCTGTACATCACTATTTAGAAATCAAGAGCAAAAGAATCCAGACAGAAATTCTTTTCATAGCTCTAATATGGAATCACCTACAGAAAAATGTTCCTGTCTCTTTGAACTACTGTTCTTATTTACCTAACCCATATCTATCTCTTTGGTCAATCTGATCTATCTTGAATGGAAATCCTTTGGGTCAAGATTTTCTTTTCAGAATTTCCAGAGGATATCCAGAGAGAAAGTCAGATCCTCTACCTTGCATTGCACTGAGCATATAATCTACAAGGCTTGTCTGAAGATACAGAAAGTGTACCTTTAACTTTTTAATAGCACATTTGAGAAATATATATAGTATGAAGGAATATGGAGTGGGATAGGAGAGAAAAACAGCAGGAAGGTATGCAAAGCTTAAGACTTCCTTTCTGCATTTGTCCAACTGTTGTTTTTTATCCTAACGAAATATTACAAATTTTCCTGAGTATAAGCTACATTATTTTTAGGAATTCTCCTCCCCTTCACAACACAATCACATAGACATATACTTCTCTTGTCAAAAAGCCAGAGGCTATAAAAACTGTGCAGCTTAGCTACTCAAATGACCATAACTACCCACAAGCTCATGAATAATTACAGGCCATGACTCTGTGGCAAAATTCCAATTGCTCTGCTAAAGCACAAAATAATTGTCCCTTAAATTGTATAATTATATAAAAAATGTTAAACTTCAGAAAACATCTCCCGAATGTGTGTATGTACATGTATGCATTTGTAGTTATCATTTTTAGCTCTTTATAGGAAGGGAAAGAAATCAAATATTAAAAATTGCCAAATCTTAAAAGTAAATCACCAAAACCATTGCTTTTTTTTTTTTTTTTTTTTTTTTTTTTTTTTTTTTTACCTAACAAAATAAGGGTTTCCCTGCTGTCTTCTGGCCCTCTACATTCAGCAAAAGCATGTCAGATCCTTCAGATGTATATCCAGCCTCCTGCTACTTAGTCTAGTTAGCATTAGTGTTGGAAGAAAAAAAATGCAGAATGCCTAAATCTTTGACTATCTTTGTTAGCAGATTGGCGTATTCCATCCTCATCATGTCTGTGTAGTATTAGAAAACCTTACCATCTCTGCATGCCAGGTTATTTTTTAATATTCCCTAACACTTCAGCCAGAAACTGCAGAACACTGCTCTTTTTGTTTTCTGATCAACCAGTTAGGACTTTTCCAAGTGGCATGGGGTCTATAGAAGATCAAGACAGAGGCACCATCCTCCTTATTCATAGTAGTGAGTCAGTTCCCACTATGCCACATTCTTGCAAACTACAGTCTAGAGTTAAGGTACTAGAGGGATATGAAACATTCTATCTTCATTATTCTTTCTGATAAGATGAAACGTATGCGTTATGTCCTCTTTCTCTGAGGGCGCAAATCAAATCAGCGCCTACTATTCCTCTCACGTGTGTATTTTAGACCCAAAAGATCAGGAAACAGGTAACAAAACCTGCAGTCAGAGCTGACAAACATTTCTATATGTAGTCATAAGAAAAAAGTCATAGATGCAAAGTATATCATGTACTGTACTGAAAATTGGTGAATTCTGAGTATTTGTGGGTTAGCCTCAAATCTGTTTCATAATTTAAGTATCTACTGCTTTGCTGCATTTTAAGTAGATTCCTAAAAATGCCTCTTTTCTTCTTTAGTTATCTCGGACATTATACATACAACTTACACTAATTGTGAGGAATCATATCTAATACTCAGGGATATATATATATATATATGTATATAGCATGTAGAATATTCAATGGTAAGGATTATTGCTTAAGTGTCCATATTTTATCAGCATTTAATCTTGATTTTTTTCTTGTATTTCTTTTTTTTTTTTTTTTTTTTTTTTTTGCCATTCTTTCTTTTGATCTTCATCTTGACTAATTGCAACTTAATTTTTTTCAGGAAGATTATCCAAATTAGAAAAAAAATATATATTTTTAAAAGATTTAACTGAAATCCATCCTCCTGATTGTTTATAATTTTTAAGAGGCCACTTATACCTAATGATATAACTGTAATAAATATTCTTTTATTTTAAGTGAGTCTGAATTTACCTTAGAAATATTGGACATGAAGACTTCTAAGCCATATGAAGAAAAATTTTTAGACAGAACTCATTAAAATGACTGATTAAAATTAAACAGTTTGCTATATATTGACTGTTACCTTGAAATGGAAATATTTAATTCAAAAAAAAAAAAAAAGTTTGTAAATTTTCTAGAAATGTTAAGGAAGCCTAAGAAACATTTTTTTTTGTTGTTCTAAAAGTTTCAGCGTGACAGTTTGGCACTTCCTGAGCTAAGCAGCATGAGTTAAGCACAAGAATTTTTTGATTTTTTTTTTTTTACCAGCTACATAGGCTTTTTAAAAGTTATTTTTCCTGCAGAATATCCCTAGCTGACTATTCTTTTCTTTCAGCTTCTAATTTTCTCCGAACATATGACTCCAAGTCTAACTGACATTCAGAAAAAGTCAAGGGGAATTTATGTTGAAAATTTCCTTTTAGAAATTTCGCTCAATAGCTACTTGTCCCAAAAAAGTTGTTAAGAGACTTCACTGGTCACTCCATGGCAAGGAGCTTTCAAGACATCTACTGAATGACAGCTCTACAGCTGATTTCAATGGAGCTACACTGATTTCTGCCAGCAAAAGATCTAGAGCTTAAAACTCCAAGCAGATGCCATATTAGTATGAACAAGATGTGTCTGAAATAGTCATAAAGAAGTATCTTACGATCCCTGAATTCCACCAGGAATTCATATTGTGTGTTTTTTTCCACAGAAATAGGCTAGCTTAAATGCAATGAATAAAGCATTACTGAGACTTCTCGCCATTTGCCACATCAACACCAACCATCTAACATTTTTTTTTTAGGCTCTACCATGAAATAAGAATTTCTGTAGGAGCTGTTTTATTTAAATCACTACTCTGCTTTTGTGTGATCCTTTGTGCCACCCTCTTGAGCAGGAGAACATTGTGTGATGCTGCTTTTAATAGCTCAGCCAGTGCTACACTGTGTGTGAAAGCACTACAAAATGTTCTCCATGAAGTACTTTGTACTTGAGAGGAGTGTGTGTGTGGAAGGCGAATGGAACTCCCTGGGAACACCTGGCTTCTTTGAGGGGGGAGAAAAAAAAAGTTTTCTCTAATGTTACTATTACATCTCTAATGTTACTATTATAAGACAAATTGGAGTGCAGCTTCGTTAGAGATATTGCAAAATAACTGTGGAATAGATAAACTAGAAGCTGATATTAATGACAGTATTTGAAAAATGGAAAAATGGTCAGAAAGCACCTTTAATTCCTTTTTTTTTTTAATTAAACATACACACATAGGATAAGGCACAGAAGGAGTGGAAATATGTTCCTCCAGAAATACAGTTTCCAGGAAAAGAGTGACTGTGGATATGGATAATGAGCTTCTAAGAACTCCGATCACTGAGGTCTCAGTGGTATTCCTGTCGGGAGACAAGAAAGTCATTTTAGTTTACGAGATAGTTTTCCTGGACATATAGGTGATGGAGGTATAAAATCCATTAAAACATTGCCTAGACGACTCTAGCTCTGCTCCTTATCTTCCACCATCATTACACCTACTGGGGACCCAGAGAATCACTATTACCTTCATTATTTACATTAACTAATTAATGGGAGATTAGGACCTGGATTCATCCTACCTAGCTTTAAATGATTAACTGAAGTCCCTATTCAACATAGGCTCCTTCCATAATCAATTGACAGATACTCTACAAGGAGATGATTAGGAGGGCTTAAGTTTTACGAAAATAAGCAGACAGACAGAAAAGATGGTGTCTATCACTGTACCCAGTGATGGAAGGGCTGCAGAGACATCAGAAAATCTACCCATGCGAGATATGTTATAGATATCCCGAACAGGGAGTTTTAACTGAAATTCCCCTCTTTTAGATGCTAATGTCAATCAACTGCTAGACACAAATCCATAGGAAAGAAAACATCATTAACTTCATTTCACTCCTCTGTGCCTGGAAAAAATTCTTTCACCTGGACCTGAAACAGTTCACTGAAAAGAACAATATTTTGACAGTTAGCTTAGCTAAGCTAAGCTAAATTAAGCTAAGCTAAGCTAAAATAAAATAAAATAAAATAAAATAAAATAAAATAAAATAAAATAAAATAAAATAAAATAAAATAAAATAAAATAGATACAACTGCCCCCAGCTCCCCTCCTAATTCTAGCTCTTCAGGAGAACTGTAAGAGAAGCTAGGACCAGAAAAAAGCCTAACACTAGCACTGGCTGTGTTAGAGAAAACAAAACAAAACAAACAAAAAACAACAACAACAACAAAAAAAACAACCAAACAAAAAAAGCCCAAAAGCCAGGAACAGTGAAGAAGAGCTTTGAGGACCAATTTGTGTTGAGAAGTTTTCAAAGTTGGAGATTATTAGTTCCAGGGTAACTTATAATAAGATTCAAAATAACTTTTTCTGCTTGTATTTAAATTCTAAAGTTCAGTTTTTTATTTTTTTTTAATGCTATTTACTGAATAAATGAGTTCCACTAGCCATTGACTGCCAGAACAATTAATACCGTTCTTGTTAAGAGCTCTTGCTGAGACAGGCCTTGCTTCCACCATGTACTGTTCAGCTTGACTGCACTCACTTATAAAGCCAAGCTGAAAACATTTTCTCCAAGGGAAGAATCACTTGGTAAAATTCTACAGTTAACATTATCTAGGAGGTCAAAGCAGATCATGTAACGATCCCTTCTGGTTTTAAAACTGGCAATCTCCTCTTCCTGTGGAAATCAGCAAGGACTTGTATTACTGACTTTAGCATCAAGCTGATTCATACAGATTTCATTGAAGGCAACTAAACATGAAGGGAGGCCTCTAAAAATAAATAAATAAATAAACTTATTACAGTAAAAAA